>NW_027019762.1:9447432-9467369 GCF_013076305.1 Rhopilema esculentum | reverse complement strand
GGGGGGGGGGGGGGGGGGTACCCCCCAAACCCCCTTGGTGCCGCCATTGATTGAGGACCATTTTTCGCAATGAAATGTGTAGCTTGCCAGGTGCAGTGTAATGAAACTTTCTGTCAGATACAACTTCAAATCAAAATAATGCAGATTAAAAAATGCGAGACGATAATGCAGGACTAAGAAAAGTGAACTTCTGAATGGAGGTTGTGGCTGGATATTTAATTGCTCACCAAAAATTCGATGCAAATATCTGCATGCTATTACAGGTTTTCCCCTTTCATGCGATTTTGAAATCCTTAATTTCTCACACCTTTCTTACTGCGGAAACCGTTACAATACTTTCATATCCATATTCATTTCCATATAGGGCCCCTAAATGTATATCATCTCATTTTTAATTAATTTGGTGAATAAAATGAAAGCAAACCATATTTTTAGTGCATAAGAGTTTTTAATATTTTTAGGCAGAATTTAAGGTAACTTAAGAAAAGTAACCTTAAATTCTGGAACTGGAATGGCCATGAACATAAATCTACCGAATTTTTTGCTTTCTTCTTTGCAAGCCACACCGAAGGTTATCGATTAAAGAAACAAGTTATTTTAAGTGGGCAACAAGGGGAACCAATGTGAGCTAAAAATTGAACTTTTCTGTTCCTCAATGTTAGGAGGCACGTACTTCTGTTTGGGAATGGTGGCACGTTTATGTTTTTCCCCAAGAATTGTCGATTTTACGAGCCAGTGTTCCAATCAGTGAGTGTCCCTAAATCGTTTCTGTAAGCACCTTGCCGGTTGATGCTGCGAAGGTGCACTCCATCCAAGTCGAGGTCGCAGAAGTTCGTGGAGAGAAGATAAGTGAAATGGCAATGGTGTAGAATTCCGCTTTTCAACCTTTGGAATTGCCTTACTTCTTCTCAAACCGTAGGGCATCCGTATGAATACTGCACAGCAGATATTAGCGATCGACACAAGATATAACACTTACAGGTCATCCAACAACCCACAGCTGCGTAAGTATTTGGCGGTCAACATTATCCTATCCTTAGGCCCATCCAGGAACAAACTTTGTTAAGTAACTTGTGATAAACTGAGTGAAATGTGATCGCTGAAAATTCATTTATTGAAATGATAGCCTAAAACTATAGTGATAAATAAAGTATGATAGGATTCTCTTGATGTTATTTCATTACTAGGGAAATTTAATTATGGTTCAAAATGAGTATAATCACGAAGTTTAATTACCGAGTTCGGAAACGAATTAATGCAAGTTATAATAAGCTGCAAACAAAGACAACCATGGACACATAAATTGTTGAATTTATGTTTTATTTCTGCTCTGTATTGTTCAAGTATCTCTGTGACCTGACACCCATTAAAATATTAATAACCTTGTTATGTTCATAAAAAGGTTCTTTGAATCGACCATAAAAAATCTTAGAGAGACCATGACAGGGAAGACTTTATGTAAAGTTTGAGGTAAATTTTAAAAGATAAAAAGGTAATGAAATAAAGGAGATTAAAGAAAGCAGTTGGTGTAATTGCAACAGGTTATTAAATGCTGCAAAGTCTACAAGCCAAGTAATATATTACAGTTAAACAAAGATATTGAGAGGGTGACTTAAGAATGGGGTTTATTTAATGAAATAGCTTATTTAGCAGAGGGTCATTCATTCACAACCAAAAGCCCTGGTGGAGCTAATAAGTTTCAAAGTAAAAGTTAAGACAGCAGATATATTGAGTTATTGCTTGCCCACTTCACTGATCCATTGTGATATCTTCTTAAAAAAATTATTATTGCCATTGCTGCCTGCAACTGAATCATTTTAACATTGTATTTTTCAAAGGAACACTTTACCTTAAGAGAAGAACACAATTATTAAATGAAAAAGCACTGAAAGAGGTTTGTAGTTTTTGTTCATATAAAGTATTATAATTATTATGCACTTAAAATAACTCTTGAGCTTGTATCATGGGTGTGCCAGGGATGAACATTGGAAATTTATAACCACATGTGTTTGCAGTTGATGAGATTGGTATTTACACACCAGACTGCAAAGTTTGGGTATGCAATCCCCACGCAATAATTTTTTGCTCAAATCCTGTCCGTGCATTTTTGCAAATTTAGATTAATCAGAGCAGTTAGAACATGGACTTTCGTGTGAATTCCGCTCATAGTGTAATCTCGAGCCCTAAAAATACTATTTAAAAATGAAATCCTGCAGCTTTTAACCTGTCATTTTGCAACATGATTTGTTCCCGCGCAAGCGTTGGCGACAGAAAATAATTCCCAGTGCACAAACAAATAGTTTGCACTCTGGTTTACACAGAGGTGAAGCATCGCCATTCCAAGAAAAAAATCATGTTCAAGAACGTATTTGCTTTCAAAGCAATTGATTAAATATACTGTTGCCATTCAGGCCAACTACAATTCTTATTTAGGTCTTATTTGGTCATGCTTGTTTACTAAAGGGGCCGGTTTGCAAGCTGCTTGTTTCTAGATGGCAATAAGATGAAAATAAGTTATTTTTGAGCTGTAGGGGAGATCGTTAGTCTATACAATGAAATCCATCTCTATACTTTCACAGTTTAATCAGGTAATAAATACTAATAACAGTTTTTGGGAATAGTTTCCAAATGACATATAAATTATTTAGAAAGTGCTGTTATCTTGTATTTTTTAAAACTGATCTCACAAAACCCTCTTTATGTATTAATGATATGTTTCTTATCTGCTGGCTCTCAAATTGCCATTCCTTTTCCAAAATTCCAAATCTAGTGTTAATCTCATTATGTATCTTGCCTGCTTGTCAGGTTAATAAGAGAAGAGAAGCAGACCTTCAAACATCAATGTATACTTCAGCAGAATTTCCATCCCAAATTGCTAAATGTTCCAAACATCTGACCTGTTTCCATAGACTCACAAGCTTCTAAATTTTAGATAGTCTGTGAAATTAGACAATGATCATGAAAAGCTATTTTTTTAGTTTTTACACTTTTGACAACATACAACAAACATAATGGGATACCTTATATTGTGACAAGTCAGTTAAATGTGCTACAAATTAGCTGAGGTACTGCCACATGAACAGAGAGTCTTTCCCAATCAAACTGCTGTTATTTTTCTATGTTCATAACTTTATGAAGCAACCTAATATAGCAGTAATTTGTTAAACAACTTCAATCTTTCATTGGCCAATTTTTTATTATGTTTCACTTATTTGCATAGCTAGAGTTTTTTCAATGGGTTATTTCAAGTTATGTGATGCAAATTTAAAACTTCTAAACATAGGTTTTTTGTGACATTACCACCACTTTTGAACTCTACTGGTTCCTACAGATACAAGACATATTGTCGTCAATCTTATATCTAAATGGCATTTTGAACCAAATCTTCAATCTAATGTTTTCTCAACAGAAAGATCCAAGCATAAGAAGAAAGTACTTTGGTTTGAGAAAACAATTGCTGGCAAGGAAATATGGTCCTATCTCTGTAGCTGGAAGTGTGAGGTCAGTTATTATGAGACTTAATATTAAATAGCAACTTCCATAAGGCCACATTACACTATCATTCTCAGGTACAATTTGTTTCATATTTCTTCTGTGGTGACAAACAATGAGAGAATATGATAATGCAAAGCACGTTGAAAGTTACTTGTGTGTTGTTTTTGTAAGCTGAAAAAGTGCCACTGTAGGCCTCTTTGAAAAACTTGAAGAAAGGGCTATATCAGTGATCAAATTGAAATTCTGCAAGAAGGATTAAGAATGGTCTATGAGAAACTACAGACAATTTTTTTAAAGCACTTTACGCTATCACATTCTCTCGTTGTTCATCATCACTGAAGAAATGTGAAGCAAATTGTACCTGAAGATGATAGTGTAATTTTGTCTTTAGTTACCTGGTGTGGATCAGGATGTAGTCTTTATGGCAAAGACTTTGTTTGAAATAGACCATTTGTATCACAATGGGTCTTTGCCCAGATTGATACTGGTAGACTTACAGGGAAATTGATGACTGTGATGCTGTTTCTTGAATCAGGTTGAGTGTTGTTTTTATGGTTTCATTAGGTCTTGTTTACATGCAGAAAATACAGAGTCATGGTGTTGCATAAACTACTATGAATATGGTAGCATCTCTTCTTAACTCCGAAATAAAGGTGAAAGAATTTGGGTGCTATTTTACCTACTGATAGAGCGTTTTACTGACCAACTAAGGATTTTGTGGAACAACTGAAGATTTGCCGACCAACTGATGAAGAGTTTGAGGGAGTCACACCCTCTTTATCTCCTGCTAGCTACCCCCTGCATAGACTTTGGTTACTTAAAGCCATGAATGTGCCTTTGAGCTGTGTAATCGAACAAATCTGTTCAGATGAAGGCCTAACTGAGCATTAGGTTTTGAATTCTTTCTTCTTCCAGAACACTTCTGCACGCTGTTGATGATTGCAAAATGTACTGTGACCAAGGTCACATACATGCCATCAGAATTCCTAATTAACCATCAATCAATTCATAACCTACTCTGAATATGTTAGCATCGCTTCTTTACTCTGCATGATTTAGGCTTTCATGAAAATCTGATGCTAATCGTGCATCAGGCATAAATATCGTGCATATATGTGGTGTGTATCGAGGGGCAGTTCACTCTTTCAAATAGCGTACGAGATTTTCCCTAAAACAAAAGGATTTCTAGATATTTTCAGATAAAACAATTGGGTTTTCACAAAAGGTGTACGAGATTTTCTTGGAGTGATTTGCCCCTCGGTGTGTATAAGGTGATATATTCCATTGTTTCATTCATTCTTTTTTCAGAACACCATTGTTTTGAAAGGAAGGAATGCAATCATGTTTCCAGGGAAACACAGAAGAGCTAATTTCTGGCTAGGAAGTGGTTTTAATTAGAGTTTAGAAAAAGAAAGAACTCATTTAAATTTTTTTAATATTTTCTTAATACGTTCAATAACAAATATCAACCTTTTTGAAGGTAAATTCAATAACTGCTTTCAAGCTTTTTGAAGGTAATTTTTTTTTGTCTCTAATTTCAGGAGCAGTTTAAGAAGCAGAACAAGTTCTATTGAGGTGAACGGATATTTCATTGATCGAATGATCATTATGAAAACGATGTTAATCTTCTTATTTTTCTTGCTTACAATAAATTCCGTAGAATAGCCCTTTGGTAATTGTCTTTTTTCCGTTAAAAAACCTTGGAACTATCAACATCCTTCTAGAAGCGAAGAAAGAAATTGGGGTTTTGCTGTGGCACTTTGACATTTTTCGTTTTGAATTGCCTTCCTAATTTAGTTTTTGCGATCTGACCATCATATATTGTGGTTTCTGCGTTATACACTTGAAAATTTAAACTTTTTGTGCATTTCCAGTATAAAAAATCGAATAACAACCAACAAAAGCAGAAAGCCCCCTCTATGCTCAGACTGGCAGAGACTTAGAAATAGGATAGCTGTTTTTGAATCACGTAACCCTACAAACCAACCTGAAGCAGTGTTTTTAGGTAGAAGTTTTTGCCAATCCGCTTTTCCCAACATTCCATCTTCCCCAACATCCCCTCTTCCTTCAACACACCCTTTTCCCCAACACCCCCATTTTCCCAGCACCCTTTGACCCCACTCGCTTCTCTTTACTTTGATTACCTTCAGTATACAGATTTCAAGCAAAAATCTACAAGGGCCTTCTTTTTGATTTTAGGCCAGTTTTGATAATCTCCATATCGATCCTTCATCGCCACATGAATTCCGCCCCACACACCGGCGATTCGGTAGCACAGGGTTCGGCAGTGGAAGCTCCTTTGGTTTCGTGTACAAGAATGAGCAAATGGCTGACGAAAAGAAAGAAGGTGTTATCCCAACCACAGATGCAGCAGCCAGCAGGTATAGTTAGAAGTTTTGCATACCAGAAGTACTGTATCTAACTTGACTTTCCATACTAGGGGGAGGAGGGTCATCAGATGTAATGTTTACCGACCAAGACATCTATGAAAAGATTTGGGTGCTATTTAATCTACCGAGAGGGCGTTTTATCGACCAACTAAGGATTTTGTGGAACGACTGAAGATTTTCCGACCAACTGATGAAGAATTTTAAGGTGTCACACCTCTTCATCCCCCGCTAGCCACTCCCTGCATAGGCTTTTGGTTACTTAAAGCCGTATTTAAAGTTGTGCCTTCGAGATGTATAATCGAACAGATCCGTTTAATGAAAGCCCATTTCAGCATCAGACTTTGAACTCTCTCGTCTTTCAAAGCTCTTCCAACGACCTAGACCAATAAACATGGCGTCAGAATTCTGCAATAAACTTTCTAGCTACTTCCTTCAAAGCATTAAATGGATCTTTTCTCTACGCAGATTTATCAGGCTTTCCCCCTTCTATCATTACTTGCGATCAACTAGATCCTGACTTACTCCTCAGAACCATGAGGAACTGTCTTTAAGTTTTATACTTTAACGACTGCAGTACAAAAAGAAATCTTCGAATTTACCACGCTCAAATCAGATTTTGTAGATCTTTCCATCAGTACACCTGGCATTTTTGGAAACCCTTGCAGCTCTTTCGTCGACATGTGCGACCCCCTGTATATTTACCGTCAGCAGAAACGCTATGTTATCTCCAAACTTTTAAAAATTTAGGAACACATTTTATGTTAAGTTGTAGGTGCAAAACTTGGTGCTACTAACCCAGAGCTACTACCGTCTTAGTTTATTGCTGTGATTGTAACAGATTAATTTTTTTTGAAGACAGAAAATGAAGAAGACAGAAAAAGTTAAGCTCAGACGCAGAAAGTATTGGAAATAGAAAACAACTCACAAAATTTTCGTTATGACTCTTGTTAGTTAATTAGAATCTAGGAACGTGTAGTAGTCAGCAAATGAGCAATCGAATTTCAAGCTAGATCTCGACCAATCGAAATCACTTCTAGGGATTTTTTACAGAGACTTGGCATTACAGAGCTGTTCTCGTCATTTCAAAAGCCTAGCTTCAACTTTTTTTACCTAAAAAAGGGGAAAATGACCCTTAAAGAATCATTCACAACGAGGTGTTTTTTATTCGGTTTTTCATTGGCAATTAAGATGGCTAGCAGATGGCGATATTAAACGTAGGAAAGGGGAACCTAGACACTGTCTGTCTTTTTTAAGGCAGCCTGGCGTTCAGGTATACCCCGGCGGGCAATTTGTTCTGATCACAGGCGTGCTGTTCTGAAAAGCCAGTAGAAATTTGTTCCGTAAGGCCTGTAGTTGGGTCTAGTGCACCTTTCTTATCAGTGTCTAAAACAAGACATGTGGTGATGATCTGCCTTTTAGAGACAAGTGCTGTCCATCTACTTCAAGATCTAGCATGTTGAGGTCTTGTACTCATATATTGATGTAGGAAAGACGACTAGTGTTTTTAATGTTACCTCGCACATTTTCATTAAACCACTTTTCTAAGCCATAAACCTAGCCTGTGCGGGGGTCTGGAGCAGAGGCCACCATAAACCCTATGTGATCAGAAGTATCCTTGATTTGAGTATTCAGCCGACTGCTTCTTCTTTCAGTCACTTGATGGAAATATGTACTCCAATTCACTTTTTTGCAGGGCAATGGCTGGAAATACATCATTAAGCGAAAACTATGCGTTTGCTGGAATGTCTCATATCTTTGACCAGCATGGGGACGCCGGTAAGTTGTTTGAATTCTCAGAAAGATCTTCTGTAAAATTTGTGTGAGAGACTGTCTTTAAAGTAGACATTTGTGTGAGAGATTTTCGCTTGGGAAGCAATCTAAGTAGGGTTTTGCATTGCAATTTGCTAGTTTTAAGACCTTGCCTTGTAGGTTAGGTTAGCGGAAAAGGATAACAAAGTGGGAGGGTAAATAGCTTAGTAAAGAGATATGGGGTTACATAGTTGAGAAATGTTGTTTAGATTAAAATAGTTTAGATATTGCACAATTTTGCGTTTCACTTAAACCGCATCTGCAGCCGGTGTTAAGTAAATGTTTACATCAAAACTAGAAATCTGAAAGTTGGATAACATAGAAATTAGAAATTTCACAATCCTGAGCAAATTTTGAAGCAAATTTGTCGAGGAATGGTAGGCAATGAGGTGTTGTTAAGATTGGCTGGGTGCAAAAAATATCTTGTTGGAGACGTGGGGGAACGCTGGGGAACGCCCGGTACATCCGATTTTCTGATAGGGACTCCCCTGTCTGGAAATTTTCCACCGGGGACAGATATCACGGGGCTTGTTTCAAGTGGGTGTTCAGTTGTAACTCCTAATTTTACATTTAACGCTAACATCGGGCGACTGTTAAACCTTTCTCTTTGTAAGTGTTAAAATATTCAGTTGTCATGTTCCTGGAAGTATCGCGGTATTTTAATTACTCGGAGCGGTTTGGTAGAGGGACTTTGTATTCATTTTTGACAGTTGTATGATAAGATAATGATGTTGGCATTTAGACATTTTATGCATAAAACAATCATCGATTTACTAGAGGATTTTTTAAGTTAAGGAGATAAAATTTTCTTTTGCAGTTACAGGAATTAAATTTGGACACAACGATAAATTTAGGCTGGTCTGCAGTTCCATGGATGGTACGCTTTCAATCTGCAACCTTAGCACATCGCCACCTTCAGTCACGTGCATGTTACGAGGACACTCGAAAGGAGTCATGGGTAAGTATGTCAAATATGTACTTGATATAGATGTAACTTTTAATATTTATATTCTCCAGGCAAAGTCTCTTGATGGTCTTGTAGGCCAAAAGTTCTTTTAAGTAACGGGCACTAAGCTAGTGGGTAATATTTGGTAGATATTTTCATCGTCTGTGAGATTAAGACCCTTGTGATTAAATGAGCAGTTTATAGGTCCTCTTTATATTCTAACAGAGTTTGGGCAAAAATTCTGTTCACAAGTTATCACAGAAAATGACATTCAGAATCAGAATACGGTTTGAATTGGCAATAAAATCTGTGCGTTTTCGGTAGAAATCTATAAGCAAATACAATATGTAGTACAGTACAATTGAAGTCAATATATTTGCTTTCTTTCTTTGAATTCAGCATTTGAGATAATTTTGCCTGATTATCAGTGGATGATTTGTTTTAAATCTGAAATTTCTTGACGTAAGAAATTTTTTGAAATTAAGATTGGTCTTTGCTTTGGCCCTGTACGTTGATAATGAGCTTTGGTAAATGTTTTTAGCTCAAAAAGAACAAATAAAGTCATATTCTAGCCACCGGTTTTCCAAAGTTGTTCAGATCTGTCTCAAAGTTTTATGTCTCAAAGTATGATAAAATGTTGCATATACAGGCAAACCACGGCCTTCTTTTTCCATTTTTACGCATTTTGATGTTTTCTGTCTATTCTTTTGCACGTTGTTTTGAATTTTGCCATTCGTTAAGTAGCTGCCTTTTTTGATTGCAGATTTCGACTGGTCGTTATCCAACGATTTTATCGTGTCTGCATCGCTGGATGGAACAGCACGAGTGTGGGACAGTTCATCTGGTCAAAACGTGCGCGTTCTCCCAGACACATACGATGCCGCGGTCCTATCTTGTCGATTTGTTCCTCTCAATAACAATATCATTGTTGTATCCTTTTTATCTGAAATCATTAGATTGCGTAATTTCATCTCCCTTTTTTGCCTCTGAAGGCATCGAAAATGAGCTGAAAATTTCGGCTTCACAATATCTGTATTGCCCCTATATTGTCTACAAAAGGCGATATCATCTTATGAAAATCTTTTTCTTGAATAAATCTGCGAGAGGTCGTTTTTCGGCTCTTTCCATGCAGATCATTTAACCATTTCTCGATTTGGGGTCAAAATGTTCTTACAGAGACCAAAAACATGATTGCTGTGGTTAAAGTGTAAAGTGTTTCAATTTACAGGCTACTCTATTATGCGTGATCTTGGTTGACTGCAGCTAACAAGTTAGCCTCCACAAAAACGGCCTATTATGTTATATTTGTTTCAGACTGTAACAGATTTTTCGTAACACAGATTGAACGGTCTAAGCAATGGAATTTTTTAGCAAATCTTATGTAGGATAGGCGTTTTGTTCTGTCGGTTCCCTCAATTTACCACAAATAGTAGGGCTGTGATTTGTGGTTCTATATTCATGATAATCTTAATGAACAGGATGGTATTATGGCCAATACTATCTACAAAACAGTTTAAACTAATAAGTAGTTATACTTAAAAACAACAAAGCTCTTATCAATATTTTGTATTCTGATTGATAAATGTATAGAATCTGCGTAATAATAGGTTGCCTTGATGATAAATAGACCGGAAATAAAAAAGGCTACGTCCAAGTCTTCAACATGTCAACTGGAAAATGTGCAAAGGCAAGTAGCATTCGTAAAACATAAACTGCTAGATTTATATTCTGTATAGAGTTATTCATGAATTTTTATTACAGAAAAAGTCTCTTTCATAATTCTAAAAAGTTTTGCAGATAAGGGCTATTAAGGTCGAAAACCCTAGGAATTTTGTTTGCCGGTTGATGATAAAGCAGTCTGCAACATTATTAAATTAACGGAAGTTTTCGTGGCTCTTTTTGTAAAATCTGCAATCCTCCAGGAGAGCAAGGCCTTTTGGCAAAAGAACGAACTTTTTTATAGTCCTAGACAGGGGCGGCTGGGAGTAAATTTTTTTTGGTATTACTTTTTCAAACGTATGGAAAATGCATGAAAAAGGAAAATTAACAATTTCTTTATGAAGGAATTTTGAACCTCCTCAGCTGGAGGGGTATAGGGGCTTTGCAACATCCCCCCCCCCCCCATTTGGCCCAGCTATACGTATGCATATCTTCAATTGACTCTAAACAACAAACAAAAAGTCACTAAAAGACATAAATTGGTCGGGTATACACATTTTTGTAAGCAACTAAGAATCTGAGCGAATGCTGAAAGTTTTAAGTTAATTGGCAATTTTAGTGCTGTATCTCCTAGAAAATAAATGCAGATACTTCCTTGCTAGCATTTCAAAAAGAAATCTATGAAGAGCCTGATTTCCTGTTGGTCTTTTTGAACAAACTGGAGGGCCGTAACATTTTTCTGAAGGGCTTTCGAGTGATGATTAGTCGTGAAAAATATTTGGCGGCCCCTTCCTCTGAGCCACCATGTGGGCCCGTTATTAGAATCGCGATTGTAATAACGGAAACCACTGCGTGAAAGCCCTCTGAACACATTCAAGGTTCAGTTCAGTTCATCATTCATTTCAAATGCCTTTACATAAGCAACTTGCAACATTTTGAATAGCTACAGTTTACAAATGTACAAATAAAATTTGAAAGGATGCAGGCTAAAAATTTATTATAGAAAAATACATGACGAGATATATCTGGCACGGTCTTTCAGTTCGAGACGTTGCTATTGAGTTAATTCCACCTGTTTCAAAATAATTAGAGATACAAAATAATAACACTTTGAACACCCAGACGATGGTCATTCACTTGATCTTTCACAAAACGATTCATTTTGAAACAGCTAACTTACAAGCAAAATCATAAAACAGCACTGGCAAAAGGTAAATGGCCGCGTTATTAGAACCCCAGAAGTAATAACGGGGCTGCTAGGCTCCTTTATTTCAAGGACCAAGAACAATTGAATTTTACGTCATCGGTGAGTCCCGTGACAAAGACTTTGCTGTTTCCGTTATTAGAAACGCGAAAGTAATAATGAGACCGGGAGTCTCGAACTAGCTTTGAACGATTTTGAAATACCATTGAAAAACATAATAGGCTTCCTGTGGTTAAGGATTAGCAGGTAATTATCATCCCCTCCAGATGAATAGAGGACAAATACCATACGTCATTGGTTGTGTCTAGCAGACGAATGCGCCAAACTGATAAAGACTGGAAAAAGTGTTATTACAGTAATAACGGTAATAACACTGCCCGCCGCCCCTGGTCCTAGACATTTTACTTTTTAAAAAATTCCTTTATTTTGGATTTTTGATCCTTCTTAAAAAGCATAAAGATTCTCGTGTAAAGATTTTCCTAAATGTAAATGAAATGGCAATCTAAACACAGGAAAATGCCAGTTTGAGACATTATTTGGTTCTGTATTATCTAAAAATTATTGGTAGTTGGTAAAAAATAGTTTAGAATTTTTAATGGAAAGAACCCCAGGGAATTTGATATTTGAGAGAAGAATTCCCATAAGGCAGTAAAAATAGGCGAACTTTCGAAGAAATGGAAGCCCAGGGGAACGACTTAAGAGTATTGGTTATTGGTAACACAAATGATTTGACCTTTTCAAGAATATTTAATGTTTAATACATCGTATATAGAGACTCCTGTTTTCATGGGCCAATTAGATTTTTTTCTCTGATTTCTTATATCAGATTTATGTCAAATAAGCAACTTTTAGCCACAGTTTTAATATGTTTTAAAATGTCAATAGTTTTAATATTTTAAAGTGTCAAAAAGTAACATACTCATGTTTTTCTGAATCATTATTTAATTTTCAGGGAAAGTCTTAATGTGAAAATATATCTTTCTTTTTAGGGTGGAAGTGCCAAAGCCTTAGGCCCTGTGCGTGCTCTGGAATTTGACACATCGGGGAATATTCTGTGGAGCGGAGATGATAAGGTAAATCAGATTTAAAAATGAAATACTGGTTACGAAGAACGCAATATTTGTGTTTTACTAACTCTTTACCCTATGTAGATTTATGCTCGAAGCGTCATAGCGTCTTATTACCTTTCGTTCACAAAATGTCTTTTTATGTTAAACTACGAGTTGTGCTGCAGAGTGTGGGAGAAGGAAAAGGAGGGGGGGTGTCTGAGGTTGAGCTATACAGGAGAAACGAAAAATATCTTTAAAAAATCCTTTTGTATTTTTTTCGTTTTTTCATCTAGCATATATAGGTGCCCTTTGGCCTATCCTTTTTCATGTTTTGATTCAACGTTATGCGAAATATTGTAATGAGTAGCACGTTTTACCCTGTTAATTTCAATTATAACATATTGCACATTTGAACCTATAGTGTTGGACAGATGATGAAAGTCAAAAAGAAAATAACTGCATTAAGATTAAACAATTTCTTACATGCGTCTCACAGTTCTATGAATCTTGTCGTTTGTATCAAAGTTTTGACAGCATCAAGTCCTTTTTTATTTCATGAGGTGTTTATGATGTAAAGTATTTCTTCACATTGAACGAGTCACTATCGTTATTGTAGCATTACTTTTTTAGATTGTTAACGCCTTCCTTTTTTTGTGTTATTTAATTCAGATTTCACTTCATTTTAGGGCTCGGTTTTTGCTTTTTCGATCAACATGCTAGGCAAGCTCCAACGAACAAGGAGGTAGGCTATAAGTTTAATAGGCTTTTTAAACCAATATTTCACTTTTACCCTATTATTTCACTTTTACCCTATTATTTGAAATTTCAACTATCCTTAAGGCTGAAATGATTTTTCGGCAAATTGAGGAGATTGTTGTCGATTGAAAATTATATAGAAAAACCGGAACTTCTTGAAGATGGAAATAAAAAAAGGATTTTTTTCAGTCGCAAAAGGGCGTAAAGTAGGTAATACTTTATTTAGTACCTGCCTAAAGCCGTTAGTGTCAATGCAGGCGCTGTAATTTCTTTTCTAGATTACAAATCCTCTTGCATCTTAAACCTTCTGCAGATCGAGCCCCCTGCCTTTCAAGCCTCTTGTCCTTAAATATCTTAATAAGGAAACTCTTCCTTCTCGTTTAGGGGCCGGGCTTTGCAGGGGGGTGGCCCCTTAACAGATAGCACAAATTCATACATACTTTGCTACGCAGTATCTTATCAAGATTGTTATCGAACATGCACATGCGGTTGTTAGGTTTCCAATATGTCAGCCGATCATAACCCATTTTGATTTTGATGTTTCAGAATAATTATTGCGGATGGATGCCCTGTGACGTCAATATCTTGTCGCACATGGATAAGTCGAGAGGCACGTGACCCGTCACTGTTAATCAATTGCATGAACAACCGTCTATATCTTTATGGGTAATTATCTGTTCTTTTTATTTCTTATTCTTTCTGTTTGTTGTCAGTTACTGGGATTGTGGTCTCCCGGGTAAAAGTTACAAGAAAAAAGGCCTTTAACGGCTAAGGGGAATACCTTCCAGCACTCACCTAACAATTTTGGTATTCCATTCACGTAGCTCGTAATTTTAATACATTTTTCAAGAATAAAATCCCAGTTGCAACTACAAAGTGGAAATATGATTTTGATCTCATTTTCCATTTTCAGAATCACTAGCAGCGATGGCAGTCTGCAACTAAAGTCATCCTTCCCAGTTCATCATAAAAAACACATGATTCGATCTTCGTTTTGTCCGCTGATGTCACTCCGAAAAGGCGCTTGTGTTGGTATGCATTTAAAGATTTTTTCATCTACGCGTTAGAACATTTCGCAGTGGGCTTGAGGGAGATTTTCAGTATACTTTAAAACCAAAGGGAATATTTGACAAAGAAATGGTTGGTAGATTCAGCATCTTGTTACATTAATTGAGAGCTAGATAAATAATAAGCGAACAAAACTTTGAGGAAATGCACCAAGAAACAGTGACTCTAAGAACTAGAAGTTGAAAGTCATGCTTGCAACCACTTCCTTGATTTGTCAGGCCCATATTCGTAAATTTGTTAGCTATTCTATTGTAATAAGGGACGGCGAAACATATTACGGATTAAGAAGGGCTGTAAAGATTTTTTTTTTTGGGAGAAGGGCTAAACATGCAAAAACCCAAAAGCTATTGAAATAAATATATATATATTATACTTCTGCGTCAATTTTTTATCCTTTTTATTGACACTCTCGGTTTTAAAAAAGTCCAAATCTCTTTAAATAGGACCAAGAAGGCAATGTGTTAATCTTTTTTAATAATACTTGAAATTAGACTAACAAAATTTGGCTTACGATAATTGGGACCGATGCAGATGCTTAGATTTTTATTTGCACGACAAAATTGAAGGCTAAGTTTTCATTTGAGATGATATTTTGATAGATTTTTGTCCATGCTAGGCAAAGTTCTGAAGATGATGAAATTGCTCATGCTTTAATTCATTTATCTTTGAATTTGTTTTTAGTAACTGCAAGTGAAGATATGGCGGTGTATTTTTATAACGTCGAACGTGCAGATCAGCGATGTTTAAACAAGTTGTTAGGCCACTCGGCTCCTGTCTTAGATGTCTGTTGGAATTATGATGAAAGCCAGCTAGCGTCTTGTGATACTGAGGTAAGCTTTTTGCTTAACATTTATTTAATCTTTTATGTATCAATATGTTTCCTGCAATCAATTCTAAGATATATATTCGCCCCAGCAGTGGAAAACCTAGTTTGAACAATTATATTGCTGAACGAAACGTGCCATAAGACCAAGCGACTATTTCGTTGCAGCTTTTCTACATTTAAACTTAATACCCCGGTTATATAGTTCTAGATCTCAAATCATTTTAGAAAATCTATCTTTGACAAGTTTGATGCAACGCATTTGGTTCTGCCTTCAATATTAGTCCCTGGAGTTTGTAGTTCTTTTTCATATTAACTTTTTGCCATGTTTTGTTGCTCTATTAATGAGTCAAAAGAATAGACTGTCAGTCTTGCAAATATAATCTAGAATTCGATTCTTCCGTACGTAAAAGGATTAGACACAAAAGATACTTTTTTCTCTTAAATAGACAATTAAACGTATTTCGCATTCGATTTTAAAATAGCAACGCCCTCTCCAATTTGAAATGCCTGTCTTGACACCATCACACAATCGGTTCTTTGATCCAAATTTAGTGGAAACATTATTTATAAACTTTAAATATAAAGTACCGCAAATTCTTTGATCCGTCCCCTAGGTTTGGATCTTTTCCAAAACTGAACTAGCACAAATGATCCATGCTTTCTCGAAAGAAGACACTTATCTCCCCAACAGAAAAAATTCTTGCTTTTGTCCTTGTGCAAATTGAGTGCTTTCAGTGCAATGACGTCACATTTTGGTACTCCTTTAGCTCTGTAATTTTTCATTAGTGTTTTGTTTGTTCTTGTCATTTCATGTCATTCTGTAATCTGGTTTGTTTATTTTATAGGGAACAGTTATTGTTTGGAAGCGAGAGCAACTAACGTAACACAAAGGTGCTAAAAATTATGGCCTAACGGAATGTGATGTTTTGACAGATTCAAATTAAGGTCAATATGGTTGTTACATTTTGTGACAGTAGTTGTTTCGTAGCGGCTCGAAGTACAAAATTACACATGCAATATAAAGTAAGACAATTCTGATCAAAGGAACTTTTTTATTACCAAGAATAAATATAATTTTAGTTTAATGGGTAGGGATGCAAGTTCACATAATTTGTATCAAAATAATTTGGAAATATTATCTTTAAGAGAAAACAATGCATTGTCGCTCATTTTCATTCCTTGTTTCTTATAATATATGATATAATTTCTTAGTTTTTTATTAATGAATATATATAAAGAATTTTCGCCCATAGGCACTGGAACACACATGTCGTCCCCTGCAATGCCTCGAAAAGGCTGTCGGAGTTAATGTTTCCAAACTGTGCCACTTTAGAGCCACTGTGTCACATTTAGCCAGTGTGCCATTTTGAACCACTGTCCCATTTTGGGATGCTTTCATTGCTACTTTGCACTGTCTTTGCTTCCATTTTGTCAGAAAGAAAACATTCTGAGGATAAAAAAAATACGTTCAATGTAGTTGGAAACCAAAAAATTTTAGTGAAAAAAGTTTCTGTCAAATTTCGTATATTTTTGTAAGCTCAAAAACTTACTTTTTGGCTAGGAATCCATGTACTTTAGTGCTCCGTAGTAAGTGATTTTTTTCAATCTCTTTAGGAATAGACATAATTTAAAGCATTTGGGGACCTTAAAATCGAGTTACAATTTCTTTTTAAGAAGAAAACGTTTCATAAGATTTCTTCATTTTTGGAAGCCTATAGCCTGACTTTTTATCTAGGAATCGACGTCCTTCTTCAATCTGTTTTAAGTGCTTCTCTTTTTTTTCATGACTAAACACGATTTGAAGCATTTCGCCATCAAAAGATAAAGTTCCTACCTATTTTACGAAGAAAAATTTCAAAGAATTTTCGTCATTTTTTGCAAGCATGTAGCCTTACTTTTTGGCCAGAAATCGATATCCTTATTTAGTCAGTTTTCAGTGATTTTATTCCATCTCTTTAAACGCGATTTAAAGCATTTAGGAATCTAAAAATAAAGTTCGAATTTCTTTTTAGGAGAAATACTTTCATTAATTTTCGTCATTTTTTGTAAGCCTATAGCCTTACCTTTTGGCCAGAAATCGATGTCCTTCTGCAGTTGTTTTAAGTGCTCCTCTTCCCCCTCTTTATGACTATAGACGATTTATAGCATTTGGGGATCTAAATATAAAGTTACAATCCCATTCTATGAAGAAAAATTTCCAAGGGTTTTCGTCATTTTTTGTAAGCCTATAGCCTTACTTTTTGGGCAGAAATCGATGTCCTTTTTTAATCAGTTTTAAGTGCTTTTCTTCCCCCTCCTTATGACTATAGACGATTTATAGCATTTGGGGATCTAAATATAAAGTTACAATCCCATTCTATGAAGAAAAATTTCCAAGTGTTTTCGTCATTTTTTGTAAGCCTATAGCCTTACTTTTTGGGAGGAAATTGATGTCCTTTTTAAATCAGTTTTAAGTGCTTTTCTTCCCCTCTTTATGACTATAGACGATTTATAGCATTTGCGGATCTAAATATAAAGTTACAATCCCATTCTATGAAGAAAAATTTCCAAGTGTTTTCGTCATTTTTTGTAAGCCTATAGCCTTACTTTTTGGGCAGAAATCGATGTCCTTTTTTAATCAGTTTTAAGTGCTTTTCTTCCCCCTCCTTATGACTATAGACGATTTATAGCATTTAGAAATCTAAATATAAAGTTACAATCCCATTTTATGGAGAACAATTTCCAAGAGTTTTCGTCATTTTTTGAAAGCCTATAGCCTTACCTTTTGGGCAGAAATTGATGTCTTTTTTAATCAGTTTTAAGTGCTTTTCTTCCCCCTCCTTATGACTATAGACGATTAATAGCATTTGGGGATCTAAATATAAAGTTACAATCCCATTTTATGAAGAAAAAATTCCAAGGGTTTTCGTCATTTTTGGTAAGCCTATAGCCTTACTTTTTGGGCAGAAATCGATGTCCTTTTTTAATCAGTTTTAAGTGCTTTTCTTCCCCCTCCTTATGACTATAGACGATTTATAGCATTTGGGGATCTAAATATAAAGTTACAATCCCATTCTATGAAGAAAAATTTCCAAGAATTTTCGTCATTTTTTGTAAGCCTATAGCCTTACTTTTTGGGCAGAAATTGATGTCCTTTTTTAATCAGTTTTAAGTGCTTTTCTTCCCCCTCTTTATGACTATAGACGATTTATAGCATTTGGGGATCTAAATATAAAGTTACAATCCCATTTTATGAAGAAAAATTTCCAAGAGTTTTCGTCATTTTTTGTAAGCCTATAGCCTTACTTTTTGGGCAGAAATCGATGTCCTTTTTTAATCAGTTTTAAGTGATTTTCATCTCCCTCCTAATGACTATAGACAATTTAGAGCATTTGGGGATCTAAATATAAAGTTACAATCCCATTTGGTGAAGAAAAATTTCCAAGAGTTTTCGTCATTTTTTGTAAGCCTATAGCCTTACTTTTTGGGCAGAAATTGATGTCCTTTTTTAATCAGTTTTAAGTGCTTTTCTTGACCTCTTTATGACTATAGACGATTTATAGCATTTAGAAATCTAAATATAAAGTTACAATCCCATTTTATGAAGAAAAATTTCCAAGAGTTATCGTCATTTTTTGTAAGCCTATAGCCTTGCTTTTTGGGAGGAAATTGATGTCCTTTTTTAATCAGTTTTAAGTGCTTTTCTTCCCACTCTTTATGACTATAGACGATTTATAGCATTTGGGGATCTAAATATAAAGTTACAATTCCATTCTATGAAGAAAAATTTCCAAGGGTTTTCGTCATTTTTTGTAAGGCTATAGCCTTACTTTTTGGGCAGAAATTGATGTCCTTTTTTAATCAGTTTTAAGTGCTTTTCTTGCCCTCTTTATGACTATAGACGATTTATAGCATTTAGAAATCTAAATATAAAGTTACAATCCCATTTTATGAAGAAAAATTTCCAAGAGTTATCGTCATTTTTTGTAAGCCTATAGCCTTACTTTTTGGGCAGAAATTGATGTCCTTTTTTAATCAGTTTTAAGTGCTTTTCTTCCCCCTCCTTATGACTATAGACGATTTATAGCATTTAGAAATCTAAATATAAAGTTACAATCCCATTTTATGAAGAACAATTTCCAAGGGTTTTCGTCATTTTTTGTAAGCCTATAGCCTTACTTTTTGGGCAGAAATTGATGTCCTTTTTTAATCAGTTTTAAGTGCTTTTCTTGACCTCTTTATGACTATAGACGATTTATAGCATTTAGAAATCTAAATATAAAGTTACAATCCCATTTTATGAAGAAAAATTTCCAAGAGTTTTCGTCATTTTTTGTAAGCCTATAGCCTTACTTTTTGGGCAGAAATTGATGTCCTTTTTTAATCAGTTTTAAGTGATTTTCATCTCCCTCCTAATGACTATAGACGATTTAGAGCATTTGGGGATCTAAATATAAAGCTACAATCCCATTTGATGAAGAAAAATTTCCAAGAGTTTTCGTCATTTTTTGTAAGCCTATAGCCTTACTTTTTGGGCAGAAATTGATGTCCTTTTTTAATCAGTTTTAAGTGCTCTTCTTTCCCCTCTTAATGACTATTGACGATTTATAGCATTTGGGGATCTAAATATAAAGTTACAATCCCATTTTATGAAGAAAAATTTCCAAGAGTTTTCGTCATTTTTTGTAAGCCTATAGCCTTACCTTTTGGCCAGAAATCGATGTCCTTCTGCAGTTGTTTTAAGTGCTCCTCTTCC
>NW_027019762.1:9191537-9447332 GCF_013076305.1 Rhopilema esculentum | reverse complement strand
TACAAATAAAGTTACAATCCCATTTTATGAAGAAAAATTTCAAAGAATTTTCGTCAGTTTTTGTAAGCCTATAGCCTTACTTTTAGGGCAAAAATTGATGTCCTTTTTTAATCAGTTTTAAGTTCTTCCCCCTCTTTATGCCTATAGATGATTTATAGCATTTGCAGATCTAAAAAAAAAGATACAGTCCCATTAAACAAAGAAAAATTTCAAAGAATTTTCGTCAATTTTTGTAAGCCTATAGCCTTACTTTTTGGGCAGACATTGATGTCCTTTTTTAATCAGTTTTAAGTGCTCTTCTTCCCCCTCTTTATGACTATAGATGATTTATAGCATTTGGGGATTTAAATTTAAAGTTACAATCCTATTTTATGACGAAAAATTTCCAAGAGTTTTCGTCATTTTTTGTAAGGCTATAGCCTTACTTTTTGGGCAGAAATTGATGTCCTTTTTTAATCAGTTTTAAGTGCTCTTCTTCCCCCTCTTTATGACTATAGACGATTTATAGCATTTGGGGATCTAAATATAATGTTAAAATCCTATTTTATGAAGAAAAATTTCCAAGAGTTTTCGTCATTTTTTGTAAGGCTAAAGCCTTACTTTTTGGGCAGAAATTGATGTCCTTTTTTAATCAGTTTTAAGTGCTCTTCTTCCCCCTCTTTATGACTATAGACGATTTATAGCATTTGGGGATCTAAATGTAATGTTACCATCCTATTTTATGAAGAAAAATTTCAAAGAATTTTCGAAATTTTTTGTAAGGCTATAGCCTTACTTTTTGGGCAGAACTTTATGTCCTTTTTCAATCAGTTTTAACTGCTCTTCTTCCCCCTCTTTATGACTATAGACGATTTATAGCATTTGGGGATCTAAATATAAAGTTACGATCCCATATTATGAAGAAAAATTTCCACGAGTTATCGTCATTTTTTGTAAGGCTATAGCCTCACTTTTTGGGCAGAAATTGATGTCCTTTTTCAATCAGTTTTAAGTGCTCTTCTTCCCCCCACTTTATGACTATAGACGATTTATGGCATTTGCAGATCTAAAAATAAAGATACAGTCCCATTAAACGAAGAAAAATTTCAAAGAATTTTCGTCAATTTTTGTAAGCCTATAGCCTTACTTTTTGGCCAGAAATTGATGTCCTTTTTTAATCAGTTTTAAGTGCTCTTCTTCCCCCGCCTCTTTATGCCTATAGATGATTTATAGCATTTGCAGATCTAAAAATAAAGATACAGTCCCATTATACGAAGAAAAATTCCAAAGAATTTTCGTCAAATTTTGTAAGCCCATAGCCTTACCTTTTGGGCAGAAATTGATGTCCTTTTTTAATCAGTTTAAGTGCTCTTCTTCCCCCCCCCTCTTTATGCCTATGGATGATTTATAGCATTTGCAGATCTAAAAAAAAAGATACAGTCCCATTAAACGAAGAAAAATTTCAAAGAATTTTCGTCAATTTTTGTAAGCCTATAGCCTTACTTTTTGGGCAGACATTGATGTCCTTTTTTAATCAGTTTTAAGTGCTCTTCTTCCCCCCCTCTTTATGCCTATAGATGATTTATAGAATTTGCAGATCTAAAAATAAAGATACAGTCCCATTATACGAAGAAAAATTTCAAAGAATTTTCGTCAATTTTTGTAAGCCTATAGCCTTACTTTTTGGACAGAAATCGATGTTCTTTTTTAATCAGTTTTAAGTCATTTTCCTCCCCCTCTTTATGACTATAGATGATTTATAGCAATTGCAGATTTAAAAATAAAGTTACAAACCCATTTTATGAAGAAAAATTTCAAAGAATTTTCGTCATTTTTTGTAAGCCTATAGCCTTACTTTTTGGGCAGAAATTGATGTCCTTTTTCAATCAGTTTTAAGTGCTCTTCTTCCCCCTCTTTAAGACTATAGACGATTTATAGCATTTGGCGATCTAAACATAAAGTTACAATCCCATTTTATGAAGAAAAATTTCAAAGAATTTTCATCATTTTTTGTAAGGCTATAGCCTTACTTTTTGGGCAGAAATTGATGTCCTTTTTCAATCAGTTTTAAGTGCTCTTCTTCCCCCTCTTTATGACTATAGACGATTTATAGCATTTGGGGATCTAAATGTAATGTTACAATCCTATTTTATGAAGAAAAATTTCAAAGAATTTTCGTCATTTTTTGTAAGGTTATAGCCTTACTTTTTGGGCAGTAATTGATGTCCTTTTTCAATCAGTTTTAAGTGCTCTTTTTCCCCCTCTTTAAGACTATAGACGATTTATAGCATTTGGGGATCTAAATATAAAGTTACAATCCCATTTTAAAAAGAAAAATTTCCACGAGTTTTCGTCATTTTTTGTAAGCCTATAGCCTTACTTTTTGGGCACAAATCGATTTCCTTTTTTAGTCATTTTTAAGTGCTTTTCTTCCCCCTCTTTATGACTATAGACGATTTAGAGCATTTGGGGATCTAAATATAAAGTTACAATCCCATTTTATGAAGAAAAATTTCAAAGAATTTTCGTCAATTTTTGTAAGCCTATAGCCTTGATTTTGGGCAGAAATCGATGTCCTTTTTTAATCAGTTTTAAGTGCTTTTCTTCCCCCTCTTTATGACTATAGACGATTTATAGCATTTTGCAGATCTACAATATAAAGCTACAACCCATTTATGAAGAAAAATTTCAAAGAATTTCGTCATTTTTGTAAGCCTATAGCCTTATTTTGGGCAAAATCGATGTCCCTTTTTAGTCATTTTAAGTGCTTTCTTCCCCCTCTTTATGATATACTATAGACGATTTATAGCATTTGGGGATCTAAATATAAAGTTACAATCCCATTTTATGAAGAAAAATTTCAAAGAATTTTCGTCAATTTTTGTAAGCCTATAGCCTTGATTTTGGGCAGAAATCAATGTCCCTTTTTAATCTGTTTTAAGTGTTCTTCTTCCCCCTCTTTATGACTATAGATGATTTATAGCATTTGGGGATCTAAATATTAAGTTACAATCCCATTTTATGAAGAAAATTTTCCATGAGTTTTCGTCATTTTTTGTAAGCCTATAGCCTTACTTTTTGGGCAGAAATTGATGGCCTTTTTTAATCAGTTTTAAGTGCTTTTCTTCTCCCTCTTTATGACTATAGACGATTTATAGCATTTGGGGATCTAAATATAAAGTTACAATCCCATTTTATGAAGAAAAATTTCCACGAGTTTTCGTCATTTTTTGTAAGCCTATAGCCCTACTTTTTGGGCAGAAATTGATGTCCTTTTTTAATCAATTTTAAGTGCTTTTCTTCTCCCTCTTTATGACTATAGACGATTTATAGCATTTGGGGATCTAAATATAAAGTTACAATCCCATTTTATGAAGAAAAATTTCCACGAGTTTTCGTCATTTTTTGTAAGCCTATAGCCCTACTTTTTGGGCAGAAATTGATGTCCTTTTTTAATCAATTTTAAGTGCTTTTCTTCTCCCTCTTTATGACTATAGACGATTTATAGCATTTGGGGATCTAAATATAAAGTTACAATCCCATTTTATGAAGAAAAATTTCCACGAGTTTTCGTCATTTTTTGTAAGCCTATAGCCCTACTTTTTGGGCAGAAATTGATGTCCTTTTTTAATCAATTTTAAGTGCTTTTCTTCTCCCTCTTTATGACTATAGACGATTTATAGCATTTGGGGATCTAAATATAAAGTTACAATCCCATTTTATGAAGAAAAATTTCCACGAGTTTTCGTCATTTTTTGTAAGCCTATAGCCCTACTTTTTGGGCAGAAATTGATGTCCTTTTTTAATCAATTTTAAGTGCTTTTCTTCTCCCTCTTTATGACTATAGACGATTTATAGCATTTGGGGATCTAAATATAAAATTACAATCCCATTTTATGAAGAAAAATTTCAAAGAATTTTCGTCAATTTTTTGTAAGCCTGTAGCGTAACCTTCAGTTAATAAATCGATGTCCTTTTTTAGTCAGTTTTAAGTACTTTTCTTCCACTAAGCGCGATTTAAATCATTGATTCAGGCTTCAGCTACTTCTAGATTCAGGCAGCTGGTTTTTTCGGGCAAATTCAAAAAGTACTTTTAGAACATGTTTATAAATATCTGAGATTAGGAAAAATTGGCCGTAATCATGAGCGCTTTCAGAAGTAATGGAATAAGGTTGAAGAAATGTTGCCAAATGTTGCCGAAGGGGTGGAAATCCTGGCTACTATTCCAGCAGGATGATGTTAAGCGAAACGGAAATTCAGCTCACTTAAGCACATAAGAACATATCTTCATAACACTATATCTCTGTTACACAGCAAAGACTTGACAATGTCACCCTCTTTACTATCGAACATTAATGTTCAAAGCATGTTTTGGAAAAAGATATTGATAAAATAATCGATTTATTTGGTCGCCGTCGTCGGTGAGATTCGTGTTTCTTTTAAAAAAAACTCGAAAGCTATTTTGTAATGTGTCATGTTTTTAAAAATGCTGATTAGTTAGCCTCATTTTGATGCCATTGCCATTTATTTATCGATCCATATTAGAAGCTATTGTGTGTTACAGTATACACTCACGATCGAAAAGCATTGCACCACCCGCCACAAAATGCCGCAAAATTTTTTAGCTAGCCGAAATTCAAATAGCTATAGCAAGTTAAATAAATGTTTTAAGATTACTTTCTTGTCGGAAAATAATGGCAAATTTATCAAGGAATGGTAAAGAAAATGAAAAATGAGTAAATACGCTTTATATCTTCATAGACAGGGCAAGTTCCTCAGGACATCGAAAGAGTCCTCATTAAAAACCGGCCGTAAAAGTGCCACATTATGCTGAATTCAAGGCCAGTAATGACCATCTGTGATCTCAGTAGATGTGATCTTGCGAATGTTTTGTCAAAATCAACATGTATTATATAAAATAAACTGCCTCAAAAGCTTTTGATTAAATCTAGCAAGCCTTAAAAAGGTGTCAAAGCTTCGAGACTTGCCACTAAAAAAATTTACATAATTTAAAAAGTTTTTTTTTCACTTTTTTCACTTAAACTTGAACGGTACAAAATTGTCCCGGGACAATGTAAACGGGGTCTATGTTTTAAAGTTATATTTGATTGGTTTTGGACTATAAACAAACGTCTAATGCCTTCACAAAAGTGGTCTGATTTCGAAGGTAATATTGTTTATAACTCCGTCGCCATTACTCGTTCGTCGTTCTTCGAAGTGGTGCAATATTTTTCAAACATAAGTGAACTCCGTAAAAATAGGGAAATTGGTTTTTTTGGGCCAAAAATCTAAGCCCCCCTTATCTGAACTCACCCAGTACGCTCATGTTTGGGGATATAAAAATAAAGTTAGAATTTCTTGTTATTTTAATGAATTTTCGTCACTTTTTTGTAAGCCTATAGCCTTACCTTTTGGCCAGAAAACGATCTTCTTTTTTAGTCAGTTTTATGTGCTTTACTTCCCCCCCCCCCTCTTTATAGAAACCATTTGAAACATTTTAAGACTTGAAAATGTATTATTCATTGCTTTCTAAGAGTACAAATTATTATCAAACATAGTCATTTTTGTAACCCTATAGCCATACCTTTAGGCAAGAAATCCTTTTTAAGTCAGTTGTAAGTACTTTTCCTCCATCTCTTTATGGCTAAACACGATTTATAACATTTCAGGATCAGAAAATAAAGTTACAATTCAATTTCATGAAGAAAAGATTTTAAATAAATTTTCGTCAATAGGCCTATTGCCTCACCTTTTGACCAGAAGCCGATGTCCTTCTCCAGTCTGTTTTAAGTGCTTCCCTTCCATCACTTTGTAACTAGACACGACTTAAAGCATTTTGGGATCTGAAAATGAAGTAAGAATTTTTTTTTCATGATGAACAATTTTAATGGATTTTCGTCAATTTATTGTAAGTCTATAGCCTTACAGGCTCTCATTAGAAGGCTTTTTCTGTACTCAATGCCAAAGGAAGAATTCAAAGTCAACTGGCACGGCTTTGAAATGGAAATAAAAAAATGGAAGAAGAAAATATAAAAGGCTTGTTTGCTGTTATTTGGGGGTGCGAAGGTAGAAAAATCGATCAACAGCTCCCTCTTATCTTATTGACTTACTAAACATGAATTCTCAGCATCTTGCATCTTCATACATTCGAAAAAAATTTCGAAGTATGTACTTACAAAATTGCGATCAAACAGAAAGCGTTGACTTCTAATGGTTTTGAAGCACAATGAGGTCATCTTCTCTATAAAATGGAAAGAAGTAATTAGAAAAAGTAATTAGCCTTAACCAGGCTGTTTTATTTATGATTAGTGATCAAAAGAAAATAAACTGAGAATCTGAGTCCGGCTCAATTCAGAGTAATTAACAGCTGCAATTTGACGAGCTTTATGAAAAAAAACCAAACATCAAGGTTATTTCCTTTGAATGTTTTCCAGCGACATCATCTTGCTGTTGACAATCACGCAAGAAAAAAGTTCAATTCTGTGCAAGACTTTGACAACTAAGGTCTGTTTAATGTGCAGTTAAAGTGGGCATTTTTGAAGTGCTGGGAATGCCGAATTCAGTCAAGTGAATGCGTTGGTAGCAAAATTGGCAGCATGATCAAAAGAATATTTTCATCTGGTGCTTTTGCTCTGATTTCATTTCTGAACATCATATCAAACTCTCTGTTAATCTATGGTTTACACAAGTCAAAACAGCTTAACAATGTCTCTAATAGATTGATACTGGCGATGAGCGTCTCTGATTTATGCCTTGGAGTATTTGTGCTGCCTGTCTTTGCTGTTGATTCTGTACAAAGTTTAGAATCTCAAACTTGGATGTTAACAGCAGCAGGTTTCATGAGCAACGTTTTTGTCTATACTTCGTTTCAAGTACTGTTCTGCGTAGCAGTTGATCGTTATGTTCATATAACTAAACCAAGGCTATACCGCTCGGATTTAAACGGATTTCATTTGGTTATCCTTATCATGTGCTGTGTTCTAATTGCTTCTGGAATAGCAACATCATACGTGTTTATACCGTCATTTTGGCAGCATCTAGCAATTATCATTTGCAACACTCTTAGTATATCCGGATTGACTGTTCTATACATGGTAATGTTTAAACATCTACAAAAGCACCAACTAGTTGCAAAAATAGGAATACAGCAAATTAACAGCATAAGCAATAACAACAGCAGCAACAGTGAAGCACGTGATGGCGATACCCGAATAAAGCAGCTTTCTGCCGTAAAAACAATTCGTTTGGTATTCCTGGCAATATTCATTTGCTACCTCCCTTACTGCATTTTTTCAACCGTCAAAATGTTCTGTTACTTCCAATCGCATTCCGAACCGGGGGAAACTTTGCAGGTGCTAGCTGATTTGAGTACTTTGCTGGTATTTTGTTCATCTGTCATAAATTCTGTAATGATTATTTTCGGGAATTTAAGATGCCGGCGAGCAATTGCATCACTATTCCGTAAACCGGTAGCAGCAGATGCTTAAAGAAGGATGCCAAAATTATGTCATTAATGAAAGAGATAACTTCCTAATCTATTTTGATTTCAGCTAGCCCTACAGCCAATGTTTCCCATTTAGAAAAACCTTTCAATGGCTTGGAATGTTTGGTTACAGAATAGTCACTGTTGATAAAAATAGCACGGCTTTTGCAATGTACGAAGAATGTGGAGGAATGGTACTTCGATATTATGAATTGGCGATGTGGACAAAACTGATGATGATGATGATTGATGATGATGAAGATGATTGATGATGATTGATGATTATGATTATGATGATGATTGATGATGATGATAATGATGATGATTGATGATGATGATGATTGATGATGATGATTGATGATGATTGATGATGATTGATGATGATGATTATGATGACGACGATGACAATGATGACGCCAACGAAGATTCCAAATGTCTTAAAAGTCTGAACTTTTCTAGATGCGCTTCCAGTCTGTTTCCCAGACAACTAAGAGCCTTTATGTTTCGTGAGAATGCGATTCACAGACATGGAATACCTAAAAAACGGCGGCACAAGCCATGACTCAGCAAGTTTACAGAACTCATTTATTGGGGCTCTGTGATTGGAACCTAACTGGGATTTTGTTTTTTTTTATTTGACGAAGGACATCTTTCGCTTAACAACATAACACGAATAATTCGGTTGATTTTTCAAAATACGTTTCCCATATTCAAAATTTCTTTATAAACGGCGGGGCGGGGACGTCTATGACGCAGCAAGTTTCCAGATCTTTGTACTATCAACCTTTGCAGAAGGAGAAATCGATGCGTGCCTAACGATCCCTAACGACCCGCGCTAACAAAAAAGGGTTCCAGCATAATGATCTCACTGCAGTGCAATTACTTGGTTACGAAGGGGAATCTTTTGTACGTAATTGTTAGCAGCCAAACTTTTTATTTCGTAAACTTCCTAGTTGCGAGTGCAAAGATTTCTTCAACTCGGCAATTCAACTATTTCATTAAGAAATGTAGTCACCGATCCCAAGATTAATTAATTGCTCATTCTCGTAACTGTTGGTCTGACTTCAGACTTTAAACAAATTTCCATTGTTTCTATGTTTTTCCTACACCAAACCACCTTATCCAACGGGGTCTGAAGAATTTCGAATGATTTTTGGATCAACCCCCCACCAACCCTAGAGAAAACTGAAAAGTACCTGCAAGCATTTGGCGACAATTTTGCATAGCCTGGAAACCTTCGAATAACTTTCGCCAACCTTGCAAAACATGCGAAAAACTAAACAGATTTGTAACACTTGCAATATATTCGAATTTCCCGCCCTTGCAAGGAAGTTAATTCTTGCAGAAACTCGTGAAAAGTGAAATCGCATATTCCCGCACTTTCTTTTGTATCCTACATAGCAAATTGCAAATACGTCTTATTATGTTGACGCTTGACAGGATTAAACCACCATTCTCAATTGCGAGAAGGTTCTGATCTATTCTGGCCACCGTTCAACATGCACGTGCAAAACCAATTTTTACTGCACAACGTCACGAGCAAAACTAAAGGTGATTGGTCGAATCTAAGAGGATGACCACAAAGGGGATCTCAGGCTAGCAGCCGAACCCAATTTAATAGCACGATTATAGACCTAAGTGTCGATTAGCGAACCTCAATTGCCTACTTAATCGGGAAACTCAAGATTCTCGATTGTTCGTTTGGGAAAATTGGGAAAATCCTTTGATTTTGGCATTCTATGCCTGCATTGTTTCGATTGTCTCAGGCCTTTGAATTCGGCTTCTATGTGTCCATTGTTGAACTCATCAAAATGCCGATCCATTGT
Organism: Rhopilema esculentum; assembly: GCF_013076305.1. The sequence continues at coordinate 9,438,044 of NW_027019762.1, read as the reverse complement.
TACACAATTGGCAACAATTCTACATATATATATATATATGGATGCCCATCGAGCCGAGCAAAATCCCCCCTTCATGTACTCATTCTTCGTACATAATAATTGTTGACAAGCAGTAATGGTTTTAGGGTCAGTAGTGGCTTTAGGGACTGCGGGCCAGGGGGCCAAAGCCATCTGTAGGGCCTTTGTTCTTTTCAATTTTATGTTTTTCTTTTGTACAGGCCTCTTCTGGCTACTTGTAGCGCGGGGCCTAGGGCAGTGGCCCCCTGGACCCTCCTTAAAATGGCCACTGTATCAAGGCATCAAGGCAATAACTCAGATTATGAAGAAGCGTGCCGTCAAATTTATGCTCATACTGTTGTCTTTTCCTCAAATATAAGCTTTTGTTTCTAGAGTTTTTAAAATCTTGATAACTGTTGCTACATTATTGTTGATAATCACGAAATAAAGCTTCTCAATGTCTCCTTACACTACTAGTATTTAGCTTGTTGTTTGGTGCAGGGAGCCATTCATACATTTGTCGGAGGTATCCCAAGCAAATTGATATGAAACTGGCGAGCTTCGCATCCATCAAAGGCAACCTTAATAGCATTACTCCTTATTACCAGAGGATCATACAATTGTGTTTTTATCTACTGCTGAGTTTGAATGGAACATCCAGTTATTCTCTGGATACCAATATTCATGTCCGTTGATACTCTTTAAAGCTGGACAGTTTTTCTGTTAAAAATACTCTTGTCAGAGTTTCTTAGAATTTTTCATGCACAACATTCTCGATTATTCCAGCAATTACGTTAGGCCGAATTTCTTTTGCTACATAAACACGACACAGCCTTAATCGCGACGACTGACCATTAAGAACTTTCTAGAACAATAAGCTGATATTTTAAAAACGCTCGAATGTCACTTGTTTAAGTTCAGTTGAAATACCATCATGTCTCGAATAAGTGCCCGGGCGCTTATTTAATTTTTGAGGCTCCAGGATGGGCGCTTATTCGAGGGAAGCGCTTATTCGAGCGGGTGCTTATTTAAAATGTAGATTTGAGTGCAAATTGTGTTGTTCATTAATCTTTCTTGTTGAATTGCTTTCCAATTATGCTTTCGGTGAAAATTCGAATAAGCGCCCGTTTTCTGAAGGTTGAAGGATGGGCGCTTATTTGAGGGGCGCTTATTCAATAACTTTACCTCTAGGGTGGGTGCTTATTCGAGGGGACTCTTATTTGAGGGGGGCGCTTGTTCGAGGCATTACGGTAATTACTTGGTTGGAAGTAAAAGTTGCAGCTTACTTCATCGTGGACCCCTTCAACATTTGGGAGACTCGAGACTTTGGAAGTGCACTAGAAAAGAAGAGTAATGCGACTTGATTACAGCAGTCGAATGAAAATAATAGAAATAGTTTTTCATAAGAGTAACTAACATCCACGAATCGATAGGGCTGATTTTGGTGTCACTTTTGATCTACTTTATTGCAATCAATGTTTCGGGGATGTTTTTTAAATTCCATAAACACTAAGATCAAGGATGTATATTGAATGCTTTATATTAGTGGACCATTGCCTTAAAGTTAAGGTAAACGTTTTTGATACAATATTTGGTTTTCTCTCCCAAAAAGCCAAACTATTAACGGAATCGGATTAAACTAAAATCGTTCTATACACAAAAATGTGATGATTCAAACAATATCGAAATTCTTGGCAAATATTGTCAAATGATACCTTCCAGGCTTAAATGAACGAATGTACCACTTACAAAAGCTGTTTTGTCCCCATGTGTTTGAGGTAAGAAAATTTGACTATATCAGTAGGAAGCGCAGATCCTAAGCTATGTAATATGGAAAACTGTGGGCAAATAGCGTCCCTGTCTGTGATGAGTATTACAAGCAATGACGGCAGTTGGCGAGCGAGTAATAATTATCTTTCTTGTTTTATCTATGCAGTTCCTTCCAGGCTAAATATTTACTTTTCCGCTAATACAACAATACAATTGTCGGTTCTCCGCGAACCCAAATAATCGACGGGGCACAGCACAGTCTTTCTCAAGTACTGTCTGTCCGAAGCGTACAGCGACAAGGCCCAGCGCAGTCTTTTGCAAGCACTGCCTGTCCTGCATAAAGCCCCGCCAAAATGACTGGACATTTTCACTGGTCACGCATCGGACATTGCTTACTTGTTCAGAGTATGGACATCAAGAAAATGTTGGTGGTGGCAAAACGTTGTTCAGTGAACTTTTTCCCTGTTGAAGAATGCGCGCGGGAAAACTGGCAACAGGGCATCTCTTTACCTTTGAAAATACACTTTTCATAGCCCTAACCACGTCATCGTATGAAATAGAGTGTATTATCAAAGAATGGCTAGGACTGCTAGGTTCATCACAATCACCGTACTCCCGCTCTCTATAATCGTCTTTCTTATCGGAACTAAAGCTAATCTCTTCAGAAGACTCGTCGTTACTATTGAAATGCCTTTTTCTGCTTTTCTTTGAATTGAAAGTTAATGTTGATTTCATTTCTTTTACGGTTTTTTACTAGGAAAGTTTCTTGAATATTTGAATATGGGAAATAAATTGACGCCAAATCCAATCCATTACATCAATTGCGCATGCGCGAACTGGGCAATGTTCAGTAGATTGACAAAACAACTGAACATTTCTTTACAACATCTATGAACAAAATAAATTGAATCCTGTCCACTGAACATTTTGGACTGCCTTCAAAATCGACTGAACAACACTCAACATCACTGAACAAGACTGAAGAACGTAGCAAAACTACGCAACATTTACACCGGACATTTGTCCAGTGCATGTTCAAATAACAACAAAATATCCATTAGCTACAACAGCCTTCGCAAGCCCTTTGAGCTGGGCAGTTAGCATCCTTAAATCATAATAACCTTTGTTCGTACAAGTGTATCCCTCAGTAGCTCCTTGTATCTCTAAATGACGTAGAAAGACTTCAGTCATTAAATGCGGTTGAAGTTCTAGGACACTGTCGTATAGCATCGATATTTTTGGAATCAGCACCCCAAAACTGGCCTAAGTCAGATGGTCTCATAAATTTCGCACTTAGGGGACCTAACTCCCCTTTCATCGCTTGCTGTGTTGCAGTCTAACATGAATTTTCTGTGTGCGGTTAAAGTTCCCGGACATTGTCGGTCAGATGGTCTCACAAATTTCGGGAGACCATCTGACCGACAAAGTCCGGGAACTTTTTGTGAGACCATTTGGACTGGCCGAAGTCAAATGGTCTCACAAATTTCTAACTCCCCATTTATCGCTTGGTCTGTTGCAGTCTAACAGGAATTTTCCGTCACAAATCGAAAAGATTAGAAGTTCCAGCTTGAAACTACTTTTTCTCAATAAAGTTCGTGTTGGAATGTCATTGAATTGCCTTCTTAAAGTGTCTCCTTTTCCAATAAGAATGGGTTTCAATTCTTAGGGGTTTTATCCAGTTGTTGAATGGATATTTTTGCAAGGTGCTAGCTTTGCAAGAAGTTATTTTTGGTTAACTCAAAATGCAAACAAAGATGTGCTATTAACCGGAGTAATTGATGGACTTAAAGAGAATACTTGCGGTAATACAGAGATAGTGAAGTTACAAAGCAAATTAATCACTATTACCACAAGTATTACAGACACCTCATCAAGTGAAAGAACACTACAAAAATCTATTTAAAGAGTTACTTCAGCAACTAAAAATTAATGAAAATCTTTCCTATGGGATATGACTACTTCTGAAAGTAATTTAGAGAATTCTACATGTGTTCAAGTCACTTATCAAGCAACATGCCCCTTTGCCCCCAATAATTTAGCTTTCCCACAAAAATTTGGAAACTGGAGATCTGATTGACAAGTACATTAACTTCTATGCTTCTTCTCGCCTACAACTAACATTTGAATATTGAGAAATTGCATACTTAATTAAAAATTTACAAACTGGTCTTAATTTGACTACTTACAAAGAATTTTAGTAGCCCCCTAGAAAAATGGTAAATCGGGCATTGCTTATGTTTTAGGTGTTTGGAATAATGACAAATTATGACTGATCTCAATGAAACATTTTAGCATATAATTGATAAAGCATTGTTATCTGTGATAGGCTTCTTCTATTCTTGAAGGTAGGAATTTGCTAGAAACTTATATTTTATCCTCAAATCACTCTCATTTTGGAAAAAACCAAAATAATTTTTGGTCATGTTTCTAAACAGTTTTCTATGCTTGTCAGTTGTCATATGGTAAAAGAGCCTGAGTTATAATATATGTGGTCCATTAAAAATTGCGGTCAGAACATTGCCCCATTTTGACTGGTTAAAATTGTGCATTATTACTGGTTAAAATACCTTAGAATTCTCCAACAATATTCAAAGAGTGGAAATGGCAATCATTATTTGAATTGTTCTAAAGAATTGGGTACTGTAGAGCCAACATAGGAATAATGGTTTCATTTTTGGGTCTTTTTGGGTCCAATTTCTTTTTCTTTTAAATACCAAAAACTCTTGTCCATTTTAGAACGTAGATAATTTCGAGCATTCTCAAATACTCAGATTTGCTGAACTGGTTTAGCCTTCAAATTTGTCTCCTCAATAGTCCCTCTTCAATATTCATTTTTGGATATCTGTAATGCAACTGTGCCAAGACCTTTTCGTTTCATGTCCATATCAGAGATTTCCTTTCCTTATTATCAAAGGGCCCAAGTCCTACCTTCCTCATTGTGAAGCACTTTCTTATAAAAGTATGCGTGGTACATTACAAGTGCATTCATTTATGTAGTGCATATCTTGGAATCATAATTTATTCAGCCAGAAAGTTATTGAGCATTTTAAAGCCCACATAGTTATAAAGCTATTAATAATTAATGTATACTTGGGGTACAAAAGTATGGTTAGTCAATAATGGCGGCTCACAGTGGCCAAGGGCCTAAGGCGATAAATTTCCAAAACTAAATTACTAGATGAAGAGGCCTTTGTTGCTAGTGACTTGGGCAGCAAAATAATGCGTTATTTCAAAGGCTTTGGAATAAAAACAAATTTGGAGGATTATTCAACTGTTTAGAGAACAAAAATATAGGGAAACGTTGAACCAATATTAAAAAAAAATTCTGAAAAAATGATCAAAGGATTGATAAACAATTAAAATAAAATTTTCTGCAATTTTGAAGAAGCACAACATGCTTCGTTCATACTTAAATCTGGATACATTTACATTTGTTCTGACAATAGAATTATCACTTGAGAGATTCTTTTAGGTGATATATTAGCCTGCAGATTATTGTCAATTAAACCAGATGAAGTACCATTTAAAGGTGTCGTTTAGTGATCAAAATAGTTTATTCTTTAAATAACATAAACAGTTTGGATTTAAATAACTATATTCACGATTTTCAAAAGCACAATGAAGATAAAACGTTCAACTTATTGTTTTGAGGTGGTACTTGTGTAGATGATGAACATATGAAAGATTAAAAAACCACAGTCTTTTTGTCAAATGAAGAGCGACTCACCTGATGTCAATAGTGAAACTTTCAAACCCTAGATTTCTGCTAAAACAGTCTTCTTAGTAACAATTTTGTCATCAGAGCAAAGTTTGAAGTTTCTTTACCAATGTTTTTACTTAAGCATTATATCCTTTTTCAAATATCTTCATTTCATTGTCACTATTTACAAATGCTTCAGAAATTTTTTACAGAACAATTTTGAAGCAGTGGTTCAATGTTTCATTGAACTTCCTCCTTTAAACAACAAACGAATCGCTCAATTTTGTTTTCAACTGAAATTCTGTAAGATGGCGAATGCATTTTCGCGCAATTAACTATGGTCCCTAAGCCCCTTCACCTAGCAACTTTGTTTCGGAAATTCATCAGCTTAGACCCTTGGTCACTGTTAGCTGCCATTTTTAACTAACGTTTCCATACTTTTGTACCCTCTAAGTGTACTTTAGAAAAAGGAAAGACAATCTTGTCATTGGTGACAATATGAACAAAACGACTTAGGCTAGGCCTTGTCGTTCAGCAAACTTGCCATATGATAGGCCAACGTATAAGAGTATAGCTTACATCACTTAAGAAAAGAGTTACCTTGCTCTGTGTTTGATATCGGTTTTGCAATTCCTATCTGCAAGTCATCTGCATTGTTTTCTATCTTCCAACTTCGATGGCTTTCCATTTTTAATAACCGACAGCCGACAGGGCAGTTTCTGCGCGGGAACTTCTTCGAGCCTCGTTCTCGAATCATGCTTACCCAAGGAAAGGCACAGGAAAAACGAGAAGTGAAATGGTGGAGAATGAGGAAAAGATAGCAAAAGACAACAGGCAAAAATTCTGCTTTGTTTTCAACCATCTTTGTTGAAAAGTGTCCAATAATACGATGTAGTCTTCTCTCAGATAGGGCAGCATTTTCCTCTGGACCGGGCCCGGGGGCCCACAAACGAGTAAGGTGCCCTAAGAATTTTACGGAAGTTTAATATGGTATCAAAGGGGTTCTCTTGCAAGAGTTTCTTATCAGTGAGCAAATGCACACCCTAAACTTGTGTAAATATCTCAAATTGAAATGGATGATTCCATCTTATACGAACTGACATGGCACTCCAACTTCACGAAAGAAGAGAAGGATGCTCTTCACAACTTTGTCCAGAATTGAAGAAGCAGATTTTTTGCAATAACGCCCTCCCCGAAGATCGATAAAAGCAAAACATAGTTTATGCAAGGCTTCATGTACTAAAAAACAACACCTTATTGTGAAAAAACATCGAAAATATGCACGTTTTTCGATAACTTTTTAATTACTTTAGGAAAATAGCCAGCATTTCATAGGAAAGGGCCGAGAAAAAGAAAATATTAAAAATCTTTGCACCAGAGGATGAAATCATGCAAATCTGCTGACAGACAAAGTAAAAACTTGAATGTAATCGACGAAAAAATTGAAATAGATTTGAAAATGTTCATTCAATAAGCACAAAAGGTCAAGCGCAAGAAACTACTGTACTGTACCTCCCCTGCAAGGTTTTCTCCAGAAACAATTTCGGCACTAATTTTCATGTGTCATGCTCTTTCTTAGTAATGTTGGGCCAAGACGTGATAAAAATTCAGTTTTTGAACTCCTTTTTTATTCACAACTCCAAGCCATCTCGATAAGTCCCGATATCAAAACTTTGTCCCAACATAGTAGGAAAATCGAGACGTTTTGTTATGATTAAGGACACATGGTTATCATAAAAAATTGAGCGAATAATTCGAATATTTCATATACATAGCAAAAAACGTATTTATTTGACACATTGATTGAATTTTCTGTAGCTACAGAGCCAAAATTTAGACTTCGAATTTATTTTTCAATGACTCGTGACATTTTTTATTTCAGTTTCTAAAAATAAAGTGCTCGAACTTTCACACTTGTTGATAGGAAAGGCCCGTATATGCCTGGGCCCGGGGCGCTAATAATGTTAGTGCAGCCGTGCTCTCATAATCATTTTTCAAGTTTTTCGAACTTTTTCCAATTTTTGTTATTTGAGGGAAGCATTTCAGCACGATTCAACAAAAGCATCTAACTTTACAATTAGAATCTAGGCAGCGTGTATTGAAATGTACATAATTATCGAGTAAATCTGATAACATCTAACTAGAAAGTATCAAGTTTATCTGATTATTACTAGCGAACAAATTCATTCAAGATATATTACAGAAACAGAGATTTAAAAAAACATGATAAGTGTGGAAATTATCCAGCAACAGCTTTCTTTTTTTCTAAAACATTAAACCCCTATTCCCAGAAATAAATGGTAGTTTTCCAATGCAATAAAAAAGCTGTAGATGGAAAAAAGTGCATTAGTTATCTAACTTAGCCTAAGAAAAGCTAGGCCAAGCATATCTGGCTTCTAAAATTACATCCAATTCAAATTAACAACACAGTTTTGGCTTCATATTTCTTAAGGCTCAGAAACAATCCCATATACAAATAATTTCACGACGCTCTGAAACACAGCAACATTCTAATTTAAATGTTCTTCAATTCTTCAGAAGGTCTTGAAAGGCCAAGTTCTTAATAGAAGCATAGAGTAGAAAATCTCTTAAACTGCAAAAACTCCATTAAGACACCTTGTACATGAAAAATAGTACCAGAAAGCACTGGTACTTTTAGGTTCCTAAATGTAAGGGGTTCCCAGATAAACAAAAGGATTTTGGAAAGATTTTCAGACAAAATGAACCTATTTATGGTCCATGAGATTTCCATAAAACGATTTGCTCCTTACAGAAACCTACCTCTGGTTGCTTAATAAGCTCATTGTATTATTGTCGAAGCCATTTTCAGAACTTTGCACCAGAGAACGAGCCTTGGACTTAGGTGGCTCTCATATCGTTACATTGACTAATGGCACCCTACATGCAAAGGCAAGCAGGAATATAAAGATAAATGTGCGCATTAATATTATCCTTAAAAAGACTATTAGGTGGCTTTAAATAGCTTCACTGTAGATCTGCTCCTCTTGTGCAGCAACGAAATCGCCCGCTTCATAGGGTTCACTGTATTCAGCGTAAGGACCACCGTCTGCGGGTTCCCGCGCATACTTGCCTCCAGACTCATACAATACGCAGCTCTGGCCTCGGAATGATCGATCATGGACTCCACTCGCAGCGTCCATCTTCCCATCGTATGGCTCACAGTATTCTCCAAGGGCTCTGGGTTCTAAACCACTTTGCATTGAAGAGCCTTTCACACGGTCAAGTGTCAAGCATTCATATATACTGTTTTCTTTAGCTGCCAGAGTTGCGTCGTCACCAAGCGCGGTATAATGAGTATCAGATCTACCAGATGGAACACGTGCCACGCTTAGGCTACTTATATTTGAGCGATCGCTTTTAGAGTCATTCCTAAGGCAGCCTTTAATATCGTTTGCTGGTACATATGCAATGTTGTGCCCATCAGCAAGCTGATGATAGTGAGGTTCTGATTTTGTTGAAGAGGATTTTGAATTTTGTGAAAGCTGAGGTACAATATTGGACACCAAATCTCTTCGACAGCTTTTTATAACACCACCGACTTCATCGTAAACATCAGTTTCATCTAAAGCAAATTGAGAACATGCTTTTAGTACAGTAGATTGACATAACGTATCTTTATATAACGTACCTTTTGTAACGCTACAACACTTTTTGCAACGTTACGTCACGTCTCGTTTTTAACGCTACGTTACCTCACGTTTAGTAACGTTACGTAAACTCACCTTTTGCAATGTTACGTTACGTCACATTTTGTAACGTTACGCTACGTCACAAAGGCCGAGATACAACTTTTTGTTTGGGGGGCCAGCTCTGATAAATAAGTGTAAAAACAGCCACATTTTACAAAATAAAAGTGCTTTACTTATACTAATCAAGTTTTTTTAAGGGGGGAGTGGGCCAGGGCCCCCCTGCCCCCCTGCCCCCCGGTATCTCTGTCCTTACTACGTCACAGCTAAGCTAAGTTCTACTTCATTTTGGCACTAAAATTTCGATGCTGTCAGCCATCATAAACTCCAAGCAAAAAATGGAAATTGAAGAATAACAGCAAAATAAAAGAAAGCGATAAGAAAAAAGCACTGAAACAACACAGGGTTGCAACCACAATTACAGAAACTCGTCCATATCTATTGTTTCGCTTTTTTGAAATATTAAAAATCCATTTCTTTGCATTGAGTACTGAAGTTTCTTAATATTCTCTGATTGTCAAATACTAAGGCTAGCTTAAAACAAGAAACGCAATTTTGAATAAAAAGTTCGTAATCTGTGATTCTTCCTGGCTCCTACCGACGTTTACAACTTCATTGTCAGACAAACAGTTCCAGCTCTACTCGTTTTAAACTACATTCTTCATTTTGTTTACACTTTGACAATTCTAGATGATAATCCAAGGACGTGTAACATTTCACAGAATTCAGCTTTTTTTAAATGCTATAGTTTCGTTTCGTTTCGTTTCGTAGTAGACTCACGTTTTTCGGGGTTGGATTTTACGAATGCTAAAGGATCTCGTCTTGCAGTTGCAGTATAGGGTTTCAACATGAATCAATGCACAAGTAAAGTTATGGGGTTGTGTAAATGTAAGCCCACGACAGTGAATGCTGCCAGGCCATAGAAAAGAATTATCTATAGAAAGTCTTTTCTATTCTGCGGCCGGGCCGAAGCCGCAGTCAACCCCGACGCTCAAACATTTACCGAAAACTTCTAAGGAATGCAGTGGGCATAAAACCCTGTGAAATTTGAGCCAACAAAAGGAGCTCCATTAGTCAATATTTTTTGCAACTATAGTAACAGTTTCATAGGCTTTATTTGGAAGTGACATTAATCTGTTTCAAAAACCTTTATCCTATGAAAGGGTGGGGTGCCCAAATGAATTTCACGCATTTTGACAGTGTGGTGAAATGAGAGGGGCATTAAGATCTTATGTGGTTGAAAACCATCTTTTCCCAGAATAGTTGTGATTGTTGGAACACCGCGGTTTTGCTGAATTTTTCATCATCAAAAATTTCATTTAATAAAAAAAAACATCATCAACTTCCACAAACTTTATCGTGGTCACTTGACACGACTTGACAACTGGCTGACATGGGGTTTTCGTGAGATGACAAAAACATGCTCCATATCTTCGAATCTCTTCAAATATCCACATAATTACATGGTTTTTCATAAGAACAACCCTTATAAGAAACATCAGATCGAGAGTTGCCCAAAAAATAAGAACACCATAAGAAACAAGGCAGGCTGAAATTCAAAAAACTCACAAAAATTCCAGCGAAATTGAAAAATGAAAGAAGAGCACCAAAAAAACAGAAAGCGATCAGCAAAATAGCATTTATTACTTTATCAAGCACAGATTATGTCCGGATACTACCATGCACAGAGAATTCCATTAAAAAAAATAAGAAACACATGAGACTGAAATTATGCGAAAAAAAGAAACTCCAGCCCAATGTTCTTATAAAAAAGCGTGTAGCTCCAAGGTTCTTTGAGTTGCAAAGCTCTTATTACGAGCAATGACCGCGCACCAGTTTAAATGTGGGAGGGCTAATAAGACGTGACTGGAAATATTTTGAGACCACGCCCTCTAGAACGCCGAAAAACGCCCCTTTTAGAAAACACTTGCTTAATTTTACGGAAATTTTATATACATTCTGGTTCAGAGAATATATCAATAGCTATAGAAGTAGATGAAATTAGCTTGGGGATAATAAAACATCAAGAAAAACACCTAGAAAATGAACGAAAAGGGTTCCCAGTCAAGAAAAAACTGCTACCCCTTAGGAGTATACTATTCAATATTGCGCTAAAGCATAGTTAGAGTAAACTTTCCAAAAAATTTCTTATCTATTATTGCAAAAAGGTGGAGGGGCTGTAGCCACTGCTAGCCCAATGGCTGCGCAGTGCCTGATTACGAGATGTGGCAAATGACTAGTCAACAGTTTAATTCCCTAAATACATAATTCCGAACATCAGCTAAGAATGAGCTAAGTATTTTATCATAATAAGAATAATAATCTTTGATTACAATGCTTACTTCTAGAAACATCTTGAAAATGAGGGTGAATCACGGAATTCAAATAAACAATCAAGCCTCTTTCAGTCAATGTTGATTGTGAAACAGGAACAACTCTGTAATCTGAGTAGGGTTTTTCCATAAGAAACTATTCACGGACTTTGGTACGGCTCAAATAAAAAAAGGATATTTGCAACCCTGTAAAATATTTCTACGGGACATTTCACTTCCTCGTCATTGTTGTCCATTTATATTCCTTTCTGTATGCCCTTTTTGTGTAGGTAATATTCATTTTTGTTAAAAAAAGGCTCGTAAAGAAATCAGCTTCATGCTAAATTAAGCCATATTATACAAACTTTCTTAGAAAAATATATTAATTTTTGCTGAGCTTGGATGTTCCTAAAAATGTGTGACTCTGAGTCTAAAATTATTAAGAAATCATTCATAGGCGACACAACGTGTAAACCTGGCCAGATTCAAGAAAGACAGCCCAAGTCTTGCTGCAAAATGAGAATATTTTGGGAAATGGAAAATTCTACAGCAATTCAAGCTTAAAGAGTGTACCTTAGAATACTTGCGTGAAAGTCACGTTTGTCTTGGTTTCTCAAGAACCCATTCAAATAAGAATTTTAACTTCTGTTGAAACTCGAGCCTGGCTATGGTCTGTTATAAATGATTAGATTTCACCAGTTTTGAGCCTAAATTTTCTTGGAGGATCTAGGTGATCTGATAAATTCATTTAAAGGCAAAAATGTTTTTTCCTTAGCCTTTCCTAATTGAATTGAACAATGCTAGTTCATAACAGTTAACTAACCCCAACTTAATAAAAGCACAACTTTGAAATACGAATATCCACTGCTAAACAAATATCAATTTATAAAACTTATTTCATTCAGAGAATTTGAGCAGAGAAAACCACTCAAGCGGCTGTTTCGGCCATCGATCTCTGGCCGAGGGTTGCTAGGTGCAGATACATTTTTAAAACTCCTCTGGGCAGAACTCATTTAAGAAAGCTGTTAAAGGTCAAAACACTCGTATTACAAGACAGATATCGTCTATAAAATGACAAGGACATGCATTAAAGTTCACTTTCTCTTGGTTGGCATTCAAGACAGACAACCAACAGAATGAAGTTGTTCGTGTTCCTTGCTCTGTTCGTCTGCCTCCTGGGCTACTGTAAGTATATGTCTTATTAAATGGTAAACCCAGCAATTGTGTAAGAATATTTGTAATTACCATAGTTACACTGAACAATATTGCGACTACAGGTTTCCTGGAGAAGATCATCTCAAAACTCTAATTTTAGCAACTACTATTTGCTTTTGATTATCATTTTCAACACTACAACCTCCCTCAAATGCGAGGAAAGATTTCCACGGTAAAACGCAGTCAGTATCATTCGATTCAAACACACGCATGTCCGAAGCATCAATAGTGTTAGCATCAAAGGATTTCGAATGTCTTTACTTTCCTACATCCTTTTTTGGTTCACGACGTTCCTGGGAAAAGGCACAAGCCCACGACGCGCCACTTATTGTAGTGTAGCCAGGCTTTTGACAAGAATAATAATACAATTTGGTTTTGGTATCTAAAAAAGTAAGATGTGACTTTTGACGAACTGATTGTTGGACAAAAACAAGTCTGGTCTTTTGACTTGAATAACTCAGTTCATTCGAATGACGTGGTTAACTCTCCGTCTACCGTGCTTACTTTAAATCGTTATTTTGAATAAAATACCACCAAAAACCTAGCCTTGTTGACAGTTTGAGACAAGAACGCAGGGCGGCAACTATCTCTCCGCCCTCTTTCGCCACCCCTCCAATAGTCTACCTAGATTAACAAAATGGATATTCCAGAGCTATCAACTTTACATCGAGCAGCCGAAAACAAAAGCTTTTGATACCTTTAATGGGCAAAACTGAGGAAAGGTTACAATTGAACACATAATCATCTTATAGGCAGCCAAAAGTTACAATGTAATTTACTTAGGTTGTAACATCGAAACACTGTATTTTGACACGGTGCAAATGGAAACAGACAAACCAACAAACACTTAATTTTTATTAATTTTCACAGCCAAAGCTGCTCCAGCAGAAGAGGACAATGAAGTGTCAGCTGACGACGCGGTGATGAACCCGAAAGTGGAACAAGCAAATGAAGAGAGCGACGAGGAAGACCAAGGCGATGAGCCAGAGGAAGATGTCGAAGAAGGAGAGGTGGTTGAAGAAGATCTCAGCGAGCCTGCAGAATCAGGTAGCTCGCGTGAATTATGTTTTTATTACAATGGATGGAAATAATTGATTAGATTATTATTTCTGCATAAGAAATAAAATTTTCCAAAGTCAATGTTCTGCAACCACCTTATTTTGGAGATGTGCTTGTCCCATTTGTTCATTTATATGTTAATTTATGTTAATGTATGTCACTTTCACACCTTCACGGTCAATAATATGGGACACACGGGTTTATACATAAGTTTCAAAACACGTTGTTGAAGAGCTCAGAACACTGCGTAAATACATTATCTTTCACTCAACAGACGGAAAAGCGGCTGACCCGTTTTTCTGGGGACATAGAAGACGTTACCATCACCATAGAAAGTGCACTCGTAAAGTAGTAGTTGTCGTTAGACGTCCACGCAGACACCGAAGAAGGTACTACTTCAGAAGACGCAGGTCATATGTGAGAAGACGCAGATCATACGTGCGAAGACGCAGATCCGGAAAGAAATAAACAGCTGCTATAGATAGAAAGGACTTTTGTTAGAAATAGTACAAGCATTCATAGAATGTATATACTTTGAGTAGATGGAGTTTGGATGTAGAGATAACTTCTAAAGAGCAATTTCTTCTTCAATGGAGAAGTACACGCGTTTTTTCCTCAACTTATGATTCTGCCGTCATTTTATGTAAAGGGGCTGGGTTAGTTTATGGGCAGGTTAGGTTATTGCATGAGGGATATTCAAGTATTGTATGCACGAGGAAAGGTAAGGTAAGTATAGAATCACGCAAAGAGCAGAAAACGCAGAGCTAAGTGCCAATAAAATTATATGTAAAATTTATCGTTCTATACGAGTGCAAAAAATTTTGAGTTTTTCTCAAAGTATATTTTCGTCGCGAGGAAAAACCGAGGGTGTGGTTTTCTCTACAGCAAACCCCTCCATCCGCCATTACCATCAGATGACGCCATAGAAATAGAGCTCCCTGATTGGCTAGTCAACAAAATGTAAACAAACCAAAGAACCTATTGTTACAAAATCTGCCCTTGCTGGTCAGTATACTGATTTATAAAAGACCACAGCTCAGAATTGTTGGTACTCAAATGAGTGACAACGGTTGGGGTCTTCAATTTAGTGAGTCCTTAGGTGACCAAAAAAGTTAAGAAAAAATGGTACTGATCAACCTTGAGAAATTGCTTTAAAATCCTACTTTTAAAGATGGGATGAAAACAATTGTTTCGATTAATTAGACAACTATTCCATGTTTAATGGACACGGGAGAATAAAGAGCTCTTTGTGACTTCTTAGGTGTCCTATTTCATGTAATCTCGTGTTACCTTTAAAATTCGCTTTTTGACATTTGAGAAACCTTTAAGAAACATTTTGCCTTGAAATCAACAGAAAAATTGAGGAACAGAGTGCTGATCTCGAGTTTAGTTTCTTATAAAAAAGAATGCAGTGTTGATAGTGTCATGAAGACCATGACCTGCCTTTGTTGGATATTTTTTAAGTGTGGTCATAGTAAAAAAAACACTTTTCTGACGATGAAAAGTTTTGGTGACTTCAAAGTTAGCCTAAAAGAGTGCGTAATAAGCTGAGATTCTTCTTAATCTTAACTCAAAATTGAGAGGAAGGCTTCCTTATAAAAAAAGCTTTGCAAATGAAATACACGATGTATCAATAAGTTTTCTGCAATCTTCCAGTACTAGCATTTTTAACTGGTCTGGGAGATCAACGTAAATTCTACTGTTATAGAGTATAAACACAGTGGGTTCTTGTATGAGCGCCCCGGCCTATGGATCCCCCCCCCCCTAGGCTTTCAGGCATTCAATTTTTTGCATGTAGCAAAAAGAAGACTACACATTCAACAGAAAGTGGTGCTCATGCAAGAGTGGCGCTTAATAACTTTTACACTGCTATGAGAGGATGCTTAGTCGATGGGGGCGAAGAACGCTCATTCGAGGAGGGGAAATCACTTTTGGGGGCGCCTGTCAACTTTATGACTGCTTAAGGGGGGCGCGCATACGATGAATTGAGGATTTGCGGTATTCCGATACGACCACGCAGGTGAATGACTGGAACACAATCTACACAGCAAATTTGTTGACTACAAAAGTTTAATTTGTCGGGACAGAAATTTTTTGGCGGGAAATGAACGATGCGAGCATGAACATATTGAAGAATTATGCAGTGTGCTTTATTCAGGTTTGCAAACATCTACAACCCATTGCTGCTCAGAAACTGGTTTCGTCTAACCAGTGGTGTAACGGAGCAGTGTGGGGCCCTTATTGAAAGTAGTGTTTTGGAACTTCTATACTTATCTAAACTTAAATGAGGTTTTAGAGTCTAAGTACTCACTCTACGGGGTTTTCCTGTAAAACCAAAACATCACATGAAGAGAAATTCTGTTGCCTGAGAGTTTGTCTTTGATCTTGATCTAAGCTTTCCTGGATTTCCATCCAGCGCATACAGATGTGGGTTGAATATGTATTTGAAAACATTTTTAGCTTCATGGAGAAAATCAATTAAATTTCACAATCTGTTATATTTTCATAAATTAAATACAAAATTTTGTAACGATATGCATGTGCTTTACGGGGCCTGAATGCTTGGGGACCCTTAGTTTTGTACAGAAAGTGCACACTGTGTATTGAGCCACCGGGTCGAGCTTTGTTCAATTATTGAAACAATTTTATTAAAGCGATTATGTATCCCAATTCAATGAGCAATGAAAAGCCTGCAGAAAATCTGCTGACATTTTTCCTCTTCTTTTTCTTCGTGCAGTGACCCGTTTTCCCTTAAGGCATATCCCTGTCCCTGTTTTTCATTTGAGCGAAGTCCCTACTTCGTCGTGTAGGCAGTTTCCTTACTTCATCGTTTGTGCAGCGCCCTTTTTCATCTTTTTGGCATATCCCTACATTGTCCTTTGAGCTTGTTCTTGTTTTGTCCTTTGCTTGATTTCTCTTTTTCGTCCTTGGGGCAATTTTCCTGTTATGTCCTTTGGGCAGCAGTGCCGCTAATTCAACCACCTAGATTGCAAAGGATCCTCCAGAGCCTTCTGTATACTCCTCAACAAATACTGACTCAGGTTACACAAGGAACGCATATATAAAGGACAACAAAAGACCAAGTCTACAGAGTGCAGTGCCCCTTGGTTAGCGTTGAAAGAGGCCTGCCAAGACATGATCAAGATCGCAATCTTCGCTTTGCTCCTTTGCCTCGCAAGCTACTGTAAGTATGAATTGACGGTTTGTTTTCTAATCTTTCAAATAAATGCCGAAAACATTAACATAGTCACTGACAACCTTTCGATTCAGAGACTGGCCAACAGAAGAAACAGCCTTTTTACGGAGTTAACACTTTTCTAAAATACATCACAGGCTGCATGTCATAAACAATAATGTAAAACATGGATAGATATTCTTTGGTTCTCATTCTCTACAAAATGCCTACAAATTTTGTAAAAGGCAAATGTAAAGCCTCAGACTCAAACATCGTCCAAACATACGCTCTTGAAGTGAAGTGATACCAGCTTTGCCAATCTCTTGATCCCAAATTATAAGATGAACATTAAGTTTTTCATTTTCAATTACCAACCAGTAGTATTATGTGAATTCAGCTTGATATTTTGGGGGTTAAATGTGCACAGAAGATGGAGATAGCCTAAACAAGCCCACCGAAGGCCTGAACAACGAAATGAACTGCGAAAATACCTAAAAAACGTTTCCCTCGGTTTAGCAAACTCCCGATATAACGAACTTTTTTCTGGTTCCTCTCACTGTTCGTTATATCGGGATTCCACTGTAATTCCATTTGATTCTACATAAAAAAATTGTAAACCGAACCGAAACTGGTAGGAATTGTCTGTTTTCTTATCGTGCCCTGTGATGCCTCTCATGTTTTGACATATGAGCAGTCAACTTCCTTCAAGTTAATATTTGGGCGCAGCATGTTAACAAACTTATATTTATAGACTCTGCCAAGGAGAAAGAGGGGGCTATAAGTCCACAAAGGAGGGGTTCGACTTCTGTCAAAGAGGGGAAGGAGTTGACCAGAATGTTAACGATCAAATGCAACCAAACTGATACCGAGAGGATTTCTGAACAACGCCTAAGAATAGCGAGGCGTTCTTCGAGTCTGCAATAACAATGGATAGCTTTAAATTTCCTATAGACAGTCCCACAGGACGAACCTGCCAATCGCCCACATTCTCGGCTACCCACAAGTATCCGGTTGCTGATTGGCCGTAGGTTAGTGGTTGGCCGTAGAGATTAACGGTTGCTGATTGGTCAAAAACAAGTAACCAATCAGTGCGTCACATTCTTTCGAAATGGCTTTTCCATGTTTTTTTCAAGCTTTGTAGCACCAAATGCTTATTTTTTACTGATTTGAAAAATTAAGAGTAGGGGGTAAGATTATGGACAAGTTTCAGCCGTAAAGCAACTGAAGCCTGTTTTTCTCGATGTTAAAATAAACGATTGGCTCATAGATACGATGCCCAGAAACGAGAATGGTACTCAGCAACATAAAAGAAAAGTGGCAATACATTGCCCGCGCCACTGGGGACCGAGGGCCATGCCCCCACATTTCATGCTAACTATAGGTATCAAATCCCCCTTTTAAGCATTAAATAGATAACTTCCTTCTGTGCCCCCCCCCCCCTACTTTAGAATCGGTGGCGCCGGCCGTGCAAGAAGAATGCAACGATTTAACATTGTCCTTGATAGCAATCATTGTTGAAATAGAACATATCACGTAAACAAAGCATACTTGGAAAACTCTCAAGAAAAATTTCCATCATATCGAACTTATGACCCTATATCTGGGAAAGATAAGTCTATGGAAAACAAAGAAATGTGCAACAGAGTTTACACATGACGATGGTGTGCTATGTGAATTCTCTATCAGTCATTGGTCACTTGCAAAAGAACGGATTATTATAATCAAAACTGAATAATCGAAGATCATTTGCTCACGTTTCTAAGTGGCCTATTTCGATCCATAACGGTGTATACATCTTCGTCAAGGTGGGGGCATTTTACCACGGAAAAAAATTGGCGCCAAAAGGTTGCTTTTGATTTGCGCCGAAATTTTTACACAATCTAATTCGCTTCGCTGTCTAAAACCAAACAACAAATTGAAGCGCTCTACGGGCGCATTTTGGACGCATGTAACTGAATTTAATTCGCTGCGCCCATAACGCGCGATCTTAACTACACCTAAATTGCTATTTTTTATCAATATTCTTACGTTTTACGCTCTGAAGAGTGTCCGATTAGAAGTTTTAGCATGACTTAAGATGTTTGCTTTTTTCAAAACTATTTACATTTTATGCTTTCTTAAAATGTTTTCATGAAAACGACATGACGTTTTGCTAATCTTGACAGGCAATGCTGCATCTGTTAATGAAGGAGCATTGTCCCAGGATGTAGCAGCAGAGAGTACCGCCGAACTCAGTAACTTGGAAGGACCTAGCGTGGAAGCAGCAGGAAAGGAGGACGCGGGAGTGGAAGCAGCAGTAGAGGAAGATGCAACGCTAAAAGAACCAGTTGAGGAAGATGCAGGAGAAGATGATGCAGGAGAGCAAGATCCGGAAGAGGAAGACGCAGGAAAGGAAGACGCGGAAGTTGAGGACGCAGGAGAGGAAGATGCAACGTCAAAAGAACCGGTGGAAGAAGATGTAGAAGATGATGCAGGAGAGGAAGATGCGGGAGAGGAAGACGCCGGAGAGAATGATGCGGGGGAGGGAGATGTGGGAGAGGAAGACGCAGAAGGGGAGAACGCGGCAGCGGAGAATGGAGTTGAAGAACCACAAGAGGATGTCGCTCAAGATGAAAATGAAGATAACGATATGACGGAAGAAGATCCTAATGAGCTCGTTGAAGCTGGTGAGTATTAATGGGAAAGATGAATTTCATATCAAACAGTCCAGCCAGATAGCTATGCTTGTCCGCAGCAAACTTACAGTGATGAATATGAGCAACAGCTGGATTTCATGACAAATTGATATTTCTCTATCATAAATCAAACACACTGTCTTTAGCGTAAACACTATTGTGTATACATGTAAGGCTGGCGTGCTGGTTGCGAGCAGTTTTATGAAAAATTTCACTTTTTGTGCATTCCACAGACAAAACAGAAGCAGACCCTATATTCGGGTCGAGAAGAAGATCATACGCGCGAAGGCGCAGATCTTACGTAAGACGACGCAGATCTTACTTAAGAAGACGCAGATCCTACGTGAGAAGGCGCAGTATACTCCTTGGAAGGCGCAGATTCTACGTAAGAAGACGTAGAATACTCCTTAGAAGAAGAAGATCTTATTTAAGAAGACGCAGATCCTACATGAGAAGGCGCAGTATTCTTCTTGGAAGACGCAGGTCGTACGTAAGAAGACGAAGGATACTCCTAAGAAGAAGATCGTATTTTAGAAGACGCAGCATACTCTTGGGAAGACGCAGATCATACGTGAGAAGACGCAGAATATTCCTTGCAAGACGCAGATCGTATTTGAGAAGACGCAGATCTTACATCAGAAGACGCAGTATATTTCTTGCAAGGCGCAGATCATACGTGAGAAGACGCAGAATATTCCTTGCAAGACGCAGATCGTATTTGAGAAGACGCAGATCTTACATCAGAAGACGCAGTATATTTCTTGCAAGGCGCAGATCTTACGTGAGAAGACGCAGATCCTATGTGAGAAGACGCAGATCTTACGTAAGAAGACGCAGAGTATATGGAAAGAAGTAGATTTCCATTTACCTTAAAAACTCCATTTATAAAAGGAGAAAACTTTCTACTTAGAATGAACGGTACTTGACTATATCTGAGAGTATTAATAAGATATGTGTAGCAGAAACAATTCTTTCTGTTTTATGCTATAACGATATATCCAACTCTTTCCTTTGTGGTAAAAAAGGTTTGCATCAACTGTCGCGCTTCGGGTATTCAACGCATTTACAAGTGAATTGGCTAGACAGCACTGTAGGTCTAGATTTATTAAAACTAAAACTGTAAAAAGCAGAGCTCAAACCTTGAGGCGAATTTTGAAACCCACTGTTTAATACAGCACCAACAGCATCGTAATCCAAGTTTGAATCCGGGACCTCATGCTTCAAGGGATTCCCCTTTTGTTGAGTTTTCTTTGGCACGCCTGTATGGTATAAAATGGGAGTTCTAAGTTGGGCTTCGGCATAGACATAGAGTGGGGTCTTCTCTTAGGACTGCAAGTGAAAATTTTCAGGAAAAAAGAATTTATGCGATCATTCATCCATAAATTTCTTCGTCTATTCACTCCTATAATTGACCACTCATTTCAGTATTAACTTTTGAATTCGTTTTTACGTTGATTCGTTGATTCATCGCTCACTCATACATGCACAGATCATTTCATCTAGGCCGTGTTTACAAGCATGTCAAACACAAATTTTGTCAGCAAAACGGTTGCGCATGGTACTATACGATTTACAAGGCAATTTACAAGAGAACATGAATCTTTCTATCCAGAATTAACCTATGATAGGATAAATTGAAACAACCCGTGCTTATTGCTCAAAAATATGAATAAAATCATTTAAGTATTTATGGACATCAGCATTACTAATCCTTTAAATTTGAATAATTTAGAGTACAGACTAACAGTGACGTCATTTATGTTAATTCAAGAAAAGCAATCCGTATTTTACACTAAATTGCACTAAATTGTAAGCGTCAAAATCAAATTTTGATAGCTGAATTATTAGAATTCCAAAAAACTGTACCAAAGAAGACCGTAAAGCGATAGAAAGCACTACAAATGTTGCTTTCGAAATTCTTTTGATTGATGTTTGCTACATATTTCTAGATATCATAAATACTTGGCATTCAAATACTTCACTTTGAAGCATAAGGCCTAGCAATTACCCAAAATATGCACCATAAAAGCCAAAAAGGGATGACAATGATGAAGAAATAGCCTTTAGAATGCAAGATGAGTTATGCAAAAACCAAATGTACCTTCATAGATTTGGTTGATGACGCCATTCCTAGCAACTTCAAAACGAGGCAAGGAATCCATGTTCGCTTGTATTTGCAACGATTTCTGTCTTGTGATCCGCTTCGTTAAATCTTTCCTGGAATTGACGAGAAAAAGCATTAGCAAGATATTAACTGTTAATACATGTATTGATATGTCTAATACTAATCAGTCTCATCTCCAGATTTAACAGTGAACGAGACTTCATCAGACAGGGTTGTCTCAGCTCAGTGAACGAGTGTTGCAACATTCTATAACAGAGAATTCCCTCTTTATTTAATAGTATGGATGTTCATGATTCTTAATGTAGTAGGAGACAAAAGATTTATTACAAGTTAAGCAGATCTCTAAACGGGTCAACAGGGATTCGTAAAGATTACTGAGATCTGTCTAGTTTTCAAGAGTTTCTTTAACGTTGAAAAACAGACTCCAGGTCTCTTGGAGCATGGGCTTATAGAATCTACTTACTTGAAGCATTTTAACATAAAGAATAGAACATTTCTGGGGGGATATCGCTAAATTTTGGAGAATTTTTATGATCTTACCCATAAGCTCAAATACCTATGACAATCAAAACGGGATACGATTCCGAGCTTTTTTGCTAAATCACTTTTGTAAAACAGACTTCCTAATTAAAATTGAGATTTAGAGTAGCTAGATATTGTACCAACTTGAGACAAAAAGACTCAATTTCTGTTTAGCAAGGGCTGAAATGTTCTGTAAAACTCTGGTTATGGAAGAATGTGTGGTTGATTTTTGATTCTGCTCGTTTTTATTGTTTGTACTATTTTACACGAAATCAAGTACAGTGCTGTACCAGCTAAATTAAAACGCTTAAATGCTGAACCAGCCGATTGAAACGTTTGAAAATCTGCAAAATTTGCAAAGGATTTGCTAAAGATCTCCAAGTCTTTGTCACGATATGGCAGAAACTTGGAAACATCCAAACACACTGGTCTCTAAACCAATGCAAGGCAGTTTTAGTTGGAGTAATGCAAATTATAAGAGCGGATAGACAAACAGGGCACAAACCACAATATCATAAGAATCTGCTATATATCCTTCAATATCCATGTTGAATCTCCACCCATGTCCAAGGGTGATCCAATATCAATGGAAACGGTTTATTGGTTTACAAATAGAAAACATTAAACCGAAAGATGATCCATTAAAGCGGCGAGAACACAACTTAATACTTGGAGTAGCTTAGAAATAAGGTTAGCAGTATCCAAGCATTTGACTAAGACGTAGCTCAACAATGTGAACAATTTTGACAGTCGAAAGCAGCGAGGAGGAGATTTGATCAGTGAAACATGAAACATTAAGAGGCAAGTACAATGGATGATGTATGGCAACAAGATGTTGGCAACAAGATAACAAATGATGCAGAATTTCAACAACGTTCGTTTATAAACCCCTAAGCGCTTGTAAGTTGTCTTCTCAATAAGGTTGAAAAGGTTCGAGGGACTATAAATGAAGTAATGTATCTTATCATAGCTGAAAAGAACCAGGATTCCAGTTCTTATGCAGAGAAAATATGAATCCTAGACTATCTGGCTGTGACTTCACAAATGTCCAGGGACTCTTTTTAAACAAAGCATTCGTCGGTACATTGAAGTGAACGAATCATCCAAGATTTGTTGACAGAGGTAGCGCCAGAAACCTTCCGATAGAGGAGTTAGAGCTCCCAACAGGGGAGCTAAAACGACTAAAATATGCAGTTTTCGTACGTTATTTGTCAAATTTGCTCCGACAATAACCTAAAATTTCCTCTGATAGGGGGCTAGATGCTTCCGACGGAGGGGATGTAGCCCGTCTGGCCCTCCCCTGGCGCTACCACTGTTTGTTGACAGGCCTTAGCCTTTAGCAACCCCTATAACATTTGTCGAAATCAAATGTAAATCATGAATTCCAAAAGGAGCTGCCAATAAGTGTTGCTACAGTGCTACACCCCTTAAAGGGCCTCTCCAGCCAAAAAAATTTTTTTTTATTGACTAAAAAGTTAGCATCTGGTGCGTGTATTATGGCAAAGTCGTTATTTTTGCAAAATTCAAATCAATTTAGAAGTTATAAGGCTTTAAAGTCGCACCTTTCCGAGAAAAAAACGACAAAATCCGAATCAGTTTGGTGACATTCTGACGTCACAGTGTGCGGCTCTCGTTCGCCATGAATTTCGTATATCTTCCACCGAATCGTGAAGGAATCATGGTCACGCGTTGATAATTGCATCTAAATCTACAGCAGGAGCTTTTTAGGATCGACAAATATTAAATGTTTACAATCATTCTAAGTTTGCGGGTCGGAATGTGTCCATGCTGTGTCACGACGAAATGCAAGAGCTTATATCTCATAAACTGTAAAAAATATCGAAAAACAAATAACGATATCGTGATCAGCAGGTTCAACTTCTCTAGAGTAGCCAATTAAATGCAAGTGCAAAATTTGGCTGGAGAGGCCCTGTA
Organism: Rhopilema esculentum; assembly: GCF_013076305.1. The sequence continues at coordinate 9,413,852 of NW_027019762.1, read as the reverse complement.
AGGCACGGTCCGGAGCACACATCCGTTGATCTTGGTATGGTACAGAATGAATGTGTACTTTACTATTGAACAATAGATCAACTCTTTGTCAACATCGCTTGTAGACTCAAACCAAGGCTTTGACGTAAGATTTTTATATTTATAGATGATAAATGATCTCGTTGCAGATCATCAAAAGAGATAAGAGTTAGGTGAACATTAATTTCTTCGCTTAAGCCTAAAAGTACCTTGATGATCCTAGATTCATCATAGTGATATTTTTATGCACCTGTGGGTGTAGTGTCGAAATATATTTGTTAAACATAGACAGAATTAGCAGACGTTGATGAAATCAGTTGGAAATAGCAATTAATACAGCATTGTCCGGCAGTGAATCTTGAAGGCTGTGTTTCAACAACCGATATTGTTTTTTGGTTTACTGTGTTTCGAGTTTACTCGTCTTTTCTGAGTCTGCCATGTTTTAGAAGTGGTTAATTGATAAATCGGGAGGCGTAATAGATGGAGGATTGGGAGAACAGTCTCACAAGTTCTCTGATCGGTTTCGCAACTCGTCTATTTTCGAAGAGAATTTTGTGGAGGCATGAGGGAAAAGCAACCCATTTTTTTATTTTTCTACAATTTTGAATTTGCCATGACGTTACCAAAATAAGTATTGACATTCTCTATTCGTTAAAGAGTGTCTTCTGATATCAAAAAGGGCGTGATCAAAACACTTTGATCCTGTCGTCCTCAATTCTTACGAGCATCTTGCAACAGGTCAGAGAGTAGGACTTTTTTAAGTAGCAAAGAGACACAAAAACATACCTAAAGCAGGCTGCCGCAATTACAGCAAAAAATACCAGACCACCAAACACACCTCCAAGAATGGCTCCAATTGGCAAACTGCCTGTGAAAACAGCAAACAAATATTTAGACATTGAACGTCGCTAGTGGCGCTTCGATTTAGAGAGAATGAAGGGAACAAAAAGGATTTCTGGCATTTAGAATAAAGTTTAAGGCTAGATTTTAAGACAAGCTTCAAGAGACTACAGGATCTTTACGATGGAAATCAAGCTAAAAAGGTTTTTAGAGGGAAATTGAAGAAAATCTATTAAAATGTAAAGTAATAAAAGCGGGATGGGGCAGTAGGGGTTGTGGTTGAAAGAAGAATTATGGAATAGCTGGAATTAGTCCATACCATATTTTATATTTAGCATACTGTAAAGTATACATTAAAGAAATGTTGGGTGAAAGGTTGGATCGTCTGACCCCCTGAACCAACATTATCAGCTTTGCGCAAGCGCGGATGGTTCAAAGGCGCCAAAATTCAATCATTGCATCGTTGTTGACTTCTCAGGTTGGTTTCCTTCGCTTTGACAATGGCATTTATTTACAATTAATAACAACTTTATTATGATTTTATCGAAAAGTCTTTCTTTTCCCTTCTCTTTATACATTTTCCCTTTTTCTTCATTTCAAACATCTTCCAGTGCTTTCCTCGAAAGGAGAATATACATGCAAATGCATGGTGATAGCTGAATTTTATTTGAATACAGTAAGTAGGGACGCGTATTTTTTTGGATCTTCATAGATAGAAAGTTTGCGGATTCAAAAATATTCGTTTACGTGTGAACACGGCCTAAATCCCTGCTTACTTTTGGTGATTATTAAACTTTTAAACTGCGAGGAGTGTCGGAAACTACTTTCATGCGCTTTCATGCTTTTACGTGTTATTTTCAAAAGAGAAATGTTCTTATAGCTGTTACCAGCCTCTTTTTGAAACCAAGCTACATGTTTCAATGGAAACCACAAGCAGAAAATATTTCTTCTTTGCCAATGATAATACAAAAAGTTTACTCACTTTCCTTCATTGCTTTCTTTTTCTGCGCTATTAAAGTAGTAGATAGGATTGCGGCACTGGTCATGCGTGATATTGCGCTGGTGACCGACAGGGTATCGCTACTAACTGAACTGACTGTTTTGATTGGAGTACCAGTTGACACCTCTAGGACAAAGAAGAATGACTTATTGAGCATGAAAGCGTCAAAGGAGAATCAAGTTCACATCTTTTTAAGAACGATTACAGGAAATAGTTCTATCTAAGCGCAAACTTCGCAAGAGATTGGCACAAGGCCTAATCTACTTAAAGCCAGGCCCGGCGACAGCCGTTTGGACTGGGGCAATGAGAAAGATGGAATTGAGCCCGTAATGACGTCATTATATCTGTGTTTGTTATTAATGTTGATATTGCCAGGAACTTGTTGATATGTTGATAATGTTGATAAAGCTTTTTGCGGCCCCTCTCAATTAGGGGCCTTGGGGAATCTGCTCCCCTTACCCTTTCTCGGTAGGCCGGTTCATAGCGTAGTCTCGTAGTGTAATGAGAAGCAATCTCAGAAAACAGAGGTAGCCAAGGGCAACAAGGCCGTCACATGTACACGGTACAATTAACGTGGTAGATAACTATATAGCACTTCATACTTAACGTCTAGGTTTACTATTTAAGCTCTGCAAAATTACGTTATGGTGACTCACTTTGCCCCGCGGGTCCATACTTTAAAACGAATCTGTCGTTTTTAAAGTTTCCACTCTTTGACATCAACAAGATTGTAACGAATGGCCCATTGACGTAAGCAGTGGGTATCGGTTTCGCAATGGTTGCGCAGTAGCTTTTAATTGGAGCCGTGGAAGCTGTCGATCCGGAATAGATCGACAGAGTTTTCTCACTGCAATTGAATCGCGATTCCGGAAAGTCCATTTCGGTGAATGTAAATTCATATTCTATGGAAGACGGCAACCGGATAAGCCAAGTACAAATGGCACCGATACCCAGGTTGGTTCCACCAGCGTTGTTGAATTCTATGGTTCCGTGAGCGCCAAATGTGGTCCACCCGCAACCAACTAATAACAAATGAAGACAGATTAGAATAGTATAATCAATAAGCCGATATAATGAAAGATATTAAAAAATCAGAAATGGCAGTGAAAAAGCCACTGGTCATATACCAATGGAGCTAGTTACGAAAAAGCCATGATTCCAGAATGTGGGCATCAGTATATAATATGGCCAAAACATTTATCAGCTTTTCCACAAAAAGTTAGTAGCCTTTCCAATCAACAGAATTTCGAAGTAATAGGCAACCTTAATTGCTACACATCTTGAAAAGTTTAATTTCTGACTGGACACCAATGAAGATATTTTCTTTTGATAAGCGGCAATGCTTGGACATTTCCGAATATTATTTAGACATTTTATACTCTAAAGAGTGACAAAAAATTCTCAAGCATATTTCAAAGCTTTACTTTTTTCAGACCATTTAATCAAATAATTTACTATTCGCCAGATAACAGTCGTACTATTGAAAATCCTACGTAAGATGAAACTGGCCCGATTAAACTATCAGAGAACCGAATTAAACTGCCAAGTTAAGGTGAATCACGAGAAAGACCCGAATACAAACACCTACCAGATACCATGATAATTAGATATAAAATATAGTATCAACAGCATGAATTGAAGATCAAAACAGTGTTTTTCATTTATTGACATCAACTGCGATGAACTGAAATAGGATATCTTTGGGCCTACCTGAAGGCACCGAAACCTCTTGCGTGACGTCAACTGTCCCAGCCTCATTCGTATAAAAAATTTGATACAAGCCGGAAAGACCGCGGCTCGGGTTTAAAACCTTCAGTCGCCGGTCTGCGTACACTCTAAATAAATTGGAGTGGTTGTTGATGATCTCACCATCTTTGTACCAGGAAAACGACGCTACCCTGCTAAATGTAGCAGGATGAAGTATCCCTGCGGAGGTCAAATTAACTCTTGCGCTGGTGGCCTGAGTGAGTTTTGGTTTCTCTGGAAAATAAAAATATTTCATTGAGTATAATTTTTCGAATCTTTTAGCTTTCATAAGAAATTCACCGATAAGTTTAATTTCTGGTTGCTCGTGGGTAAAGAAAAGATTTGGTTTCGTATTTGCAACATGTAATGAAAATAGACTGGAAACCCTGCAAATAGCCTTTGAAATCTAACACTGGTATTATAGAAATTTTTAGGTAAGCCTTTTTCCCTTAAATAAGAACTATTTGAATCGTTTCAAAGATTTGATATAACGAAGAGTGCTTTTCTTTTTCAGCTTTGCTTATCAACGAGCAATGTAGTGTGTAACACGAGTTCTGCCAAAATATACTAACGGTCACATGTTGTCAAACGAAGTTTAGATCATAACGCTATGCATATTGACAAACATGAATAGTTTTATTATCATAGACCACCTTGAAAATGTTCATTAGAGTCTTCTGCAAAACCTTAAAGATTTACCGACTTTACACATTTGGCCTGCTTTTTAATATATTATTGAGCTTCTAGATTCACTTGATGGCTGACGCATTGGCCACCAATGTGAAAAACTCTAGGTGAGAGAGAGTCAAGGTTTTGACATGCAGTTTCATGTAATCCCTCCGTTCATCATGAGTAAAGGTGGGTACGCAGGAAAATTTAAAAACAAATTTGCAGAGAAATAGATCTGTGCATGCACAGTTTAGGACAGTTAATTCGCAGTAAATTGTCAAGAAAATAGAACGAGTTCAACATTTTGGAGGGAAATGATTTTCAAGCCAAGCAAGTTGATTCATTTCCAATGCTTCATAATTTCTGATGCAAGAAAAGCTTCTGTTACAAGGTGCAATTTATCACGGCAGCACGACAACCTGTCTCGCAACGATTACTGAAGGGGCGCACTAATGGGGTGGCGCACATATCAGTGAAGGGCCGGTAAAAAGACTTTGTAAGACGCGTTGCGCGCAGCGACTATCTTTGCAACAGGTCACAACTGAGACCAGGCCACTGTCTTGGGGGTTGGGGTTGGCTGCAAATGTTAACAGTAAAATCTATCTACGGCAATCAGTTTTGGGGCTTATGCTAGATGTACGCCTTTACTGGGTGCCCGCCTGATCGCGTCTTATAGAACTCGCTTCTTACAGGATTACCAGAAACGGATTTTTCCCAGACTCTTCAAGCCCCTTAAAAGATTTAGTTGCAAAAACCTTATATCGGGTTTTTGTTCTCCACATGTCCAAGGCTTTAACTTTTCTTACACTGGCAATTTTTAAGAGGCTTTTGCAAAACACCAACTATTTCCTGTATTTTATTTCTTTTAAAGTAACTTAAACAAGTATCATTAAAAATATCTTGTTATAGAATAGCACTGTTAGATATTGGAGGTTTATTCAGAATTCTAGCCTTCAAGAAAATGCATCTAAATCTTTATGAAAGTGCATTAGCCGACTACTTACGTCGCTTAACAAAACAGGGCCTATTTTAAGAAATTTTTAATACTGCACATTTATAACTACATTTTTTATAGGAAATTTTGTTGTTGCAATTTTTGGAAATTTCTAGTCATTTCGTTTTTTTTAAGTTTTGATTAGAGAGTCTTTCCGATGGTCATACGAGATTTGCAATACATGACCTCTATATCGAACTGACGGGGGAAATTCACATTTTGTGAACAAAGCGAGAATCTGGGATAGCGGCAATTAGACATTTTCACAAATCCCAAAAATTCAATACTGCACATTTTCGAAATCAATACTGCACATTTTTAAATTAATACTGCACAAAGTGTGTAATACTGCACACTAAAATAGGCCCTGTAACAAAAGAAAACTATTAAACTAAGAAGCCTTCGCATTTTTAATCATTCTTCTTCCTCGTGAAAACAAACAGTTTTCCTCTAAACAGGAAAGCTGCTCTTAAATGAATCCATTCGTTCATATATCAAAATGATGTACTTTCCCCGGAATCAAACTGCCTTTACATGTTTCGAAAACATACATAACTTTCATCATGTGACAAAAAGAGAAATCCTGTAAAATTCTGATTATATGTCATCAAATTCAAACACCTGACTTACCGATGACTCGAAGGTTAAATGAAAACTGTTGGGAACTTCCTTGTCCAATGACCTCCACATAACAATTATAAATTCCTTCCTTATCCTTTTGCACATCATTAAAGGAAATTTTTCTGTTGCTTGAAATGTGATTGCCTGTGTTTTGCTTTGTCCATGTGATCGAAATTTGGCTCCTATCAAGAGTTTAATTTCATTTATAAAACTACAATATTGTCTTTTAAGTCAGTAAATTTGAAAAAAACTTAAGAATAAGAGCTTAAATTTGAATAAGAGCTGAAAGAAGCTGAAATAAGAGCTTAAAAAATAAGTGGTAGATATATTGTTGCCATCTCAGCCATTGAAAATCTATAGGAAACACAAGAAATAAAAGGTGCACCGACTAAGTGTTTGCTTCCATTCTTTACAGCGCCTTACAGTGTCAAAAACCGCCAAAGTTTTTAAAAAGGCACCTGTTGCGGCTTAAATTACGTGGATACGATAAATAGGAAAGAAGAGCCCGCAAAGGGTACATGACTCTCTCAATAGCTTATAAATTCATTTTTAGCATATAAAAATTTCCATAATAATAAATGGATACTTTGGATAAAAATTGGCACAAACTAATGGATACTTTTAGTGAGCATATTTTAATCTAAATCAAAATCATGATTAGGTATAATGGGATCTGTGGCCCCTCCCCGTTAAAAAATGTATTCAAGTGCATTACAAACCTCCCCCCCCCCTCCACCTTCCTGGAGGAGATCAAAAGGTACATTCCTTAAGTAACAACTACTTGAGCCGTAACTCTAGATTTGATACAACGAAAAAGGTACATTCCTTAAGTAACAACTACTTGAGCCGTAACTCTAGATTTGATACAACGAAGGATATTTGATTGAACTGTATTGCTACGCAAACAGTAAAATAAGCTACTCTATGGGGCAATTACTTTATCCATTTGTCCGAAGAGGTATAAAAAAATGCACATCTGCATTAGGGCGAAGGTTTGTGGAAAAAAATGCCATCTCATTTGACTTCATAGCATTAATCGAAAATAACTTGCATCACATTAACCCGAGTTTCATTTTCACTCTTCACATGACAACCTTTGTCAATCATCTTACTTCCCACAAGAGACAAAAATGCTTCCTCCACGTGGTGCTACTTGCTCTTTTGCAAGTACCTTACTACACGAAAAATCCATTGAAAAATTCCCCGTTAATTAAAGCCACGCTAATTTCATGATTGCATAAATTTCTCATCCGCCATTAAATGTCTAGCGTTAAATAAACATCCGTTTATTTTATCCCGCTTTAATATTTCATGTAACTTTTCAAAATTACTGAAAAAAGCCAGATTTTACGATTATATCTAAATCGTAATATCATTTTATCTGAAAATGAGAAAAATAGAAAGCGACCAAAACGTAAGGACCGGAAAATGCTCTTTGCACAAGTTCTATTTGAAATAAGACATCTTTTCTTAGTTTTAAGTTAAAAGTAAGGTAAAAAGTAAACTTAAAATACTTTTTTATAACATTTTAATTTGTCATTCGTGTATTTTCGTGTAATAAGTTAGTTTGTAACAGCAACGTAATCAATTTCTACTGCGCATGTGCACCTGGTGCAAAATTTCCCAGCAAACGATCTACGGATAAATGCCAGTTTGTCTCCTAAACCATGCAAGGTAGTCGAGAGGAACTTTACACGAAAAATCTCTGACGGCTTCTAACACACTTTGTCCATACATGACACAAAAATTTTACATGACAAAAAAATTTTTTAAAGGTGAAAATCTAGCTGAGAGAGCCATACTATATGTTTCGTCACATAGACCGCAAAATTCCATCCAGTGAAAGAAATATTTAAAGTGAAATTTTACACTCAAAGGTTGAAAACAGCCATCTCCTAGCCCTTGGTTAAGTAAGTAATTAGTAGTCCGCCCAACTTGTAAAATAGCACTTCCAACTAATCCAACCATTACATCAAACGTCTATATATTTCATTGCCAAATGACCTTAAAGAACTGAATGACAAAATGACAAAGAGTGATGACAAAAGAAGTGACGCTCACCTACAGTCTTTAGCGACTGCAAGGCATTCAAATGATACATTCTCTCCAACTGATGCATTTCTTTTCTCTGCAGTAGAGTAGGCGAAAATGCTTGCATCGTTGCATGGATCTGTGTTACCTGCAAAAATTATTTAAATCTTGACTGCAGGATGGTTAATCAGAAAGGTTATTCTACTTTCATTTAAGAATTACCCAATAGAAGGGCGTCCTTGAAGAACTATTGATGGCTTTGAAAGGACACATGAACAAACCCAAAAAGGCTGAAATATTAAACACAAATAACAACAAACTTGCAAGGAAAAATATTGTTGATGATGATAAAAAGCTTGAAAAAAGCAATTTATTCTGCAACACCGCCATTAAAGAACCTAATTAAAATGCTGACTTGATCTCGGCCGAAAAGCCACATCAATCTTTTGCTTTCATGCCGATCCCGTTGGGTGCAATGTGCAAAACATATACCACATTTCCTCTAAAGAACCCCGCGGCGTTTATTACGAAATCCTATATATGGATGCTGCATTTAATAGAGGGCGGAGATTTTCCAAAAACACGTAATGAAGATTGTGTGAAAAAGTTTTTAAGGTTGTGTTCAAGTTATGGAAATGTCAAGGAGTGTCAATATCCCTGGTTTTGTTAGAGTCCTCGTCTATATGAGATAACAACTTTCACAACTTTCGAAAAGTGAGCGTATAAACTATTCGCTACTTCTTGTTTGGAGTGTTTTCTAATGAACGCCGCTTTTCAAGACGCGGCTTTTAATAGAGGGCGGCGTTAATCAGAGGGCAGCGTTCTTAACAAATGGTTGGCTGAAAGTGCGGAGTCAGTAGAGGGTGCGTTTATCAGAGCGAGGAGTTAACTAAAGGACATACGGTAATACTTTAACCTGAGTTTAAATTTCATTTAATCGAAAACATTCGACATTTCTCCTTATTCTGAACAAAATTTATTCGATAAAGTCGCAAAAATATGCAAGAAAATGTCACAATGACCAACACAAATGTTGCTTGTTTAAAGTTTGTTAATAACCATGCAAGAATTGAACATATTGTAACTTAACAAATTTGTAACTTAACAAAACTGTAAGTGAATCAGTTGATAAGCTCAAATTAAAAGGCTCCTTCTTTCCCAGACTCCTTTTGCTACTTTCGGACTCGATTTTGTTTCGGCCAGATTAAATTAATATAGAAATTCTTAGAAAAGAAAGGCATGCTTTGCCCCACCTTTTGGCAGATCTGAAGTGCAGACAGAGAAGCACATTTAATGCCTAAAAATGATTCCATCAGGACAGGCTCAAAACAAAATAAGATTGGTACTTCAGAAGGCCATAGGCCATCTAGCAATCCAAAAGCCTACTTGTGTGAAGCAAGAGTAAGCCAACGATACTAGCATTTCGAATTGACAATCAAATAAACTCAACTTACTTATTATTCTAACAATGAACAGAAAAGAAGCAGCATAGTTTGGACTCGTAGTTTTATGCTTGACGAAGACACGAAACGTCGTTTGATGTGAACGAGAAACTGAGGGTATGAGAAGATCACCACGCTCGGTGACAAATAGGCTGAGATCCCTAGAGACGCTAATGAAATTTCCTGTATTGTCTTTGAATTCCCAAACGAACTCTGGTGCAGGAAAGGACTTGTAGGTGGGAAGCTGAAGCATATATGGCTGTGTTAGCTTGACTCTTATCAAATTCTGATGCTGGACGTCTGTTCTGAAATCTAAGAAAGACATGTTTATAAAGAGTATCAGAGCGAAACTTTAGTTTCAAATGAATTTATACCCTAGTTCGGTCACCTTTCTATTACAAATTAATTATCTGTAGACTTTCTGAATTACGAAAAAGGAAATTGTGTCCATTATTTCATATATATATGTAAATAAATGTATAAATGAACAGATATACATACATTCGTATAAGGTCATAAAAAAAGGAACTAGAGAAAACTTTTTAGCCATCTATGGGGGTTTATTGAGTAGCCTGGTCAGCTGATTCTTTTGTTTTGCCATAAAGGCCTTCACCAGAGCCATTAAACCAGTGACGTAATGCAGTTTAGGGCACCTTAGTTCGATAACTTAGGACCCGACCAAAAAGGGCTCTTAGACTATTTTTATGTGCAATAATATAAGACTTCGTTGAAGTTCACCACATTTAAAAGCTTCTAAATTTCGACAACAGAAGCTTCTGTAACTCAAGCTTCCCCCAGAGACCGTGAATGTGGGGGAGCTACAGGGGCTTTAGCCCCCCCCAAAATTCCAAAATATACTTTAAACTATAAAAGCAATCGCCCTGCTCTTGGTTTTCAGCATGTTTAGGCCCCCAAAACGTTTTAGCTCCGTCAATCTGTAATATGTACCGCGGTCCCTGGCTTCTCCTAGTTTAAGAGAATATCTTTGCTCAAGTTTACCTCATTAAAAAGCTTTTAAATTTCGTTATCAAGCTTTCCCTAGTTTACGAAAACATCTGCAGCGTTGAATCGGAATTTCTTGCAGTCCGTGAATAGAGACCCCGTTTAGTGTTTTCTCTTAGGCACCAGATGCCTCCATTACGCCACTGCATTAAACCATATAAATTTGGTCGGCAGTCTAAAGCTGACAGTAGGAAGTTAATCATTCTCAAGGGAGCTGCCTTGATTATAAATACCTCGCTTGGTCGGAATAAAATTCAAGATTGTGGCATCAAAAGCAACGATCATTCCACTGAGCGAAACGACTCAAGAAAATGAGCGAAGAACATTTGTAGTCAACCGAAAAGAGTTCATCATAGTCAAGTCAACTGTCTCTGCTTTGACCATTTAAATTTATTGATAAGACAAATACTTTATCTGAGTATAATTTGAAGGGGTTAAAACTTCAGGTGGGCATTCTCTACCCCAGACTATTTTAGCGATCTTACACAAAATATGGAGATTGTTATGATTCGAAAGAGAAAAGTTCTATCTCAGAGGAAAAATGAAAAATAAAAAACTTTAACTAAGAAATCTTACATGCCATTTTGAGCGTAGCTGGAATGCTTTTAATGGACCCAATTTCATCACTAAGTGCTATACATTCATAAGCACCGTTATGGATGTTTTCAGTCACATTCAAAACGTGGAGTGTAGTCCTTTCTTGAGAAAAATGAAATCCACGGCTGTCGTTCTCTTGAATATACGAGTAGTTAAACTTCCATAAATAAACTATGTTGCTGCTGGGAACCAACGATTTGACTTCGCATTGAAATGTTATGTTAACTCCTTTAGTTGCTACTTGAGAAGTGGGGTGACGAGTGAAGAATAATCTAGCTGTAAAAAGAATATAACTTGAAAAAAGAACGTTGAAAAATGTGAAAAATTACACTTTCTGGTGTATATACAGTGTCTTATTGTACAAACTGATCAAAATTAGTCTGATGTTGCACTTATCATTAACTATTTGAAATGATCAACAATCCGACTTGCAAAAATTTTGTTTAAAAGTTGACCTATGCAAAAAAGGTTTAGTCTTGTTCTTCTCCCTTTCAAAGTGTATCACGACAGACATTTCCAAAATTCAACAATAAGCGAAACTCTGGAATCATACCCAGGGGCGTAGAGCTTTGGGGGGGGGTTCAGGGGGCTGAGCTCTTCTTGTAATGCCAAAAATTAGTCCTGCTTTGTGCTATCGCTTTTTGGAAATTTTTCACGAGGGCTCCATCGTAATTTTTAAAGCAACACAACCCTGACATACCTAGAGGTTGGCAGAAGCCGCAAGTTTTGGCGCAGTTTTCCCGATACCAGGGATTCGTAGAGCACTGTCCATTCTGCTTGTAAATGCGGCAGTCTGACGTTGAATGTACATCTTCACATGCTTTTAAAGAAAAATAACAATGAAACATGCAAAATAGTCAATGCAAGTAAGAGAGAAAATAGTTACATGGGAAAACTCGATAGGCAAAACAACGTAAATTGACTAGGTGTAATACAATACAAATGGAGAATGCCTTGCAGAACGAAAATTATGACATGATATAAACTGAGATTTTGTCCCTGTACATGTAGCTTGATCATGTCCTACTTATTGTTTATCGTTATTTTCATTGCAGGATGGGACAATTCCAGTGGACGGCCTACCTAGCGCTTTTTCCTCTGGCAAAAATATTTTTCTTTGTCATTACCAGCTATAGAGTTCATAACTGTGATGTCATAAAATATACATTATTATAATACTTTACTCTTGATAACATAAACTTGTGAACACAATGAACTACCCGTAAATGCGCATAATCAGTTAGGTATGTTAAAAATTGGCCTGTTTATACTCTGCATTGTTCTATACTGAAATTCATTCTGAAGTTTCGTTAATTGGTCAAAGTAAAAGGTTGATCAGAAGCGACAATGTTCCTTTTAAAGGCAGTTTTGATCAGCATTTAGCTATCAATTAGTCCAGAGAAGTGTCTATCCTTCCCAAAAACTGAGATACAACTTTTGTTTGGGAAGCCTAGCCCTGATAAATTAGGGTAACAACAGCCATATTTTACAAAATAAAAGTAGCTATTTTGCTCGTGCAACGCTGGTTTTTTTGGGGGGCAAGGCCCCCCGGCCTCCCGGTATCTTGGTCCTTGATCCTTCCTACCCTTAAGCTCCGTAAATCTTTTTCAGATAAACAAGGATGAAAACGCGGGGTTTTGTTGTGGCTTTTCATATGCCCGCACTTATTTAAATTTTTTTGCTATAGGGACGCTTAACAGATCTGATGCTTAAACGGCTTATTTAACTTCAGTTGCTAGATTGTATTGTATTGCAAGCAACTTTTTCCGGGGCGAAAAGCGCTTTCAGGCCCCGCAGAAATGGGAAGGCGCGTTCCCAGAATGCATTGTCGCACTTGCAACATCGCAACATAACTGCATTTCCGGAAACATCTCTCACAATTCACAACTTAAAATGTAAACAAATAAGACGGAAGTGTCAATTAACAACATGCGTATTTTTACTCCCACGTACAATTGAGGCAAAATTCAAAGGTGCAGATAACAGGCCTAATGTTGTGTTTCCTTCGATTGAATTTTAATTAAAGTCATTAGTGCATAACTCACGTCCATAATTGCTACAAGAACCCAAATGTAAACAAGCATGGGTTGAACAACTGCCAGACTTACTAGCAAACGTAATAGGCCTAAGTAGCTCTTTAATTTTCCATTGAAAGAGCCTTATGTTCCTTACTACCCTGACCAACTCAACAATACCTTGCATTTTTATAAAAAGCCAGACAGACAGAGCCTTATTCAATTTGCCTGCTTGCTTTCAAATTTCTGTCTAGGATCTATTTCGGAATTTGTGGAAATAAATGATGCAGGTTTCAGCATAAAGACCTGATGAAAAAATAGATTTTTGCATTATCTATTTGTTTCAACATACTGTTACCTGTTTGTTTACCAATTTTTACCAAGATATCGGGTGTGACTGAGGTAGAGTTTTTAATTAATTTTCATTTGTAGATCGTATTGCATTTTGTGAATTAACCAGGTGTTTGATTCCTTGCAAAACTTGCAAAATTAAGGTAGTTCAGAAAAATTGCTTATTATTGAATAATTCTGAGCTTTGCAAACGTGAAACAGCAAATATGTAGCCATGTCTGAAACATGTCTGAAACATTTCATAAACACGCGGAAGCTTAGACCGAGCTTAGACGAATGGAAACTTACCATCTTGTGCGAGACATCTGAGAATTAGCAAGGGCACCAACAATATAAACCAACGAAAACATAACTTCCAATCCATTTTCTCATTTCATTTTCTGCATACAGTTCAAAGTAACAAAACGGAATTCCGACTTCTTGCAGTTTCCTTTTTGCTACAACATCGTGCTTGAGAATTCCCCGGAGGCTAACAAAAGAAAATTGCATCGTCTTCTGCTTTTCTCATCATCACATAAGACATGTTGACAGCATTGTAATTATTCTGCCTGCATATTTGCGCAGTTACGACATGTTGGCTATACTTGAAACGATGTCTTTATTTGGCTCCCCTTCCAGGCTTTCAAATTAGTTGCGGCATGCGAAAGACAATGCAAGAAATTTGTCCAAAAGATGATGCCAGTTGAGAGTAAAAGGTAGTGGAGGATTACAGGATATAATCTTGTAAATTGAACAATGAGCACTAAAGTAGAGTCAAGCTAAACGGATGTAAGCACCAGAGAAAATGTAAAAGCAGCCATCGCAAATGCATATAGCTTTATATGGCAAATGTATACAGCTTTATATGGCATAAATGCATATAAAAATGCAATTTTTGAATAAACTCTTTGAGAATATTGAGGCTGAAAATCGCTGAAATTCAAGAATAATTCAAGAAAATGCAAAGCTCAAGCTCCATCAAGAATTAGGCACTACAAAGCGACTCAGTGTTACATTACACTGTAGAAATAAGAATAATTTGAGAATAATCTAAGACTCGGCAAAAAACTGGGTATTCTTATGCAAAGAGTGTGTATGCTTAAACTTTTCACCAACACTGACACAAACTAAGAGGGACGAGGAGGGATACAACTGAATCCCTAGCGAAGCACACCCACACAGGTATATGTCTGCTATAGTGTCCAGGGTCGGAGCTTTGAGGAGGGGGCGTGTGTGGGCGTCGTCGAAAAAGTCCGTTTCAAAAACGAGGATTTTTCCATCCAGGAGGATAATCGGCGAATTTTAAAAATGTTCTGTTGATAAAAGATGGCTAACCCCTTTGACGGCAAATGGGGCCTTGACACCCAATCCCCGAGCACAATAGCTAGAGGTGACTCTGGCAGGGGAATATACGCCCTTGAATATTTACTTTATTGATTTCAAGAAGCAAAAATAAAAGGAAGTATATCAAACAAAGTCACTTATAATCCTGTACCGAAATTAAACAGACTTTTTGCATTTTGAAAATCTAATTCTTAAAATCACGGAGAGGATGAATTTAATTTCGTAATGGTACCGAAGAATAAAAGATAATCCGCTTATTTTTGTTAATAAAAAGTATCCAAACATAGCTACATTTAGTGAAAAAGACAAATTTATTTGACGAGTCGAGAAAATATTGATACAAAAGCTTCTGGTTAAAAAAATGACAGTTGCATTTTGTAAGTGTGAGAAACTTCAACACAGCAGAAACAAATTCAATCGCATAGATTTAACATAATTAACATAACATAATTAATTATGTCATTTGACATCAGTTTCAGTTATAAATCAAGATTGTTTAACTGTGATTTGTCACTGGTGTAATAATTAATGCTTTTTCAACATTTGATTCGATCCTATCCCATTTTTTCTAATTTGATTCAATTCATGATATGTAGAGTTTAACTTTTTAATTATATTCAAATTCCCGTTAAATTCAAATTCAAATTCCAGGTGTGGGCGATTAAAGTTTAACGTTATGTTGTTTTGTATTAGACTAAAGGCCATTTTGACCTATATAAATATATATTGAAAAAAGGTTATAAACTTTAACTTAGACAGAAAAACCTCTAAAAAATAGACACGCCTCGGTATAGCTGGAAAACGAATCTGAAAATTTATATATTTATACGCAAAATTAAGATAGAAAGTCGACTACGAGTATTTCAAGTCTTGAACACAATTATTTAATGAGTTTCTGTCTTTTCCTACAACCTTTGTGTTAGCTAGTGTCTGGTTACATTAGATCTTTTTCAATTCAAGGTTTATTGCTCGCTATGATCACTATCTTCTTGTTAAACCCAGGGCTCAAGCCACGTTTTTGAAAGTGAGAGGGGTGTGGCAAGGCTAGCAAAAGAAGTGGGCCAGGGCAAGAAGATCTTTCCCCTTTTACCACAGCTTTAAAGCTACTTGCTCCGCAAAAAGGTGGGTGGGCTATGGTCCTGACATCACAACAGGGGCACATCATCTGGGAGAGAGGTGGTGGTTGGTGACTGGAAGGCTCCCTAGATCTACAGCCCCAAGAACACTGGTGATTTCATTTCATGAATACTACTCTCATGCAGTAAAAGCTTTTCTAACACCATTCTTTGTTCCCTAAAAGTTATTCATGGTGATCGATACCCTTTTCACTTGCCAGTGTCACAAAGCCAGAAATCATTTGCTACGAACAACGATTCTGTGACTAAAACTACATGTCTGTGACAAAAATACTTTTATATTAGATTATGCGTCCTTATAAAGAAAAAAATCTTTTATTTTTAACTGCTGTGTTGAAAGATCAATAAGAACAAACTTGTTACTAAAATTATTTCATTATTATATATACCAACATGATCGTTTATAAAATGGCTTTGAAAAAAGCAAACATTTGAGTATACTAAAGCATTACCATCAAATATTTTATGATCGTTTATCCATACCAAATATTATAAATAATTTGACATAATTAAATTATATTTTTTAGAATTGTCGTAAAGACACAAGCAGGGCTCTCGGGTAGATTTCGATGGAAGGGTTGTCATTTTTAAGTAGATAGATTCTAAAAATGCTAGATAGAACGACAATCTGGCTCTACCAATTATCCAAAACCTGTCGCCATTATAGTTTTTTGCACAATCTGGGTTTTCCGGTAAATGCTGCCCGATATCAGAATCGCATGATTTAGCATATCCCTTCCAGCATTAGAAACAAAATTTTCCCCCAAATTGAGCACCCACCTCGGTCTTTCAGATAAAAAAACAACTAAAACATTTTTAACAAGAGATACGTTTCCTGCGAAGGGTGTGGTTCTAAGAAAATCCCCCTCCTCTTCCAAGAAATTCTTCCCTAACATGCTGGTATTAGTAGTAAAGGACACAAAGACCTTTTTAGCAAACTGGGCTGTATAGAAGAAGCAGAAACCAACCAAATCATATTTTCAAGAATGTGAATAATTCAGCTAAAAGGAAAGCTATTATTGGCTGGAATCGTTATATTCAACCTGATAGAAGCCGAGCAAACACGAGCCAGCCAAATAGGCCTTTTTTTTCTACAAAGTCACTGATATTCATAATCCAGAATACCTAATATTTCGTATTACAAAGAATTATAGAAACAGCAACAAGCAATTTACTTCCATGCAAATATGTTGAACGCAATTTTAGGCAGCCTTTCCACTAGCCTGGGTTAAAACATATCCGGGTTAAAAGTTATCCGTTTCTGCGTCCCGGTTCCACCAACCCACTTGAAAAGCGGATAAGTTTGAAAACGGGTCTCAGAGTGGGTCAGTTTTTACCCGGGTATTTTTACCCACCTGCGAGTTAATGGAAACGCCGAAACCCGGATAACTTCTGACCCACTTGCAACAACAGCAACGTTTGAAAATTGAGATGCCGCCAAAAATAAAAAAAACAAAATCCTGTCCTGGATGTCAATGTTGCTTCCATTGGCCTACAATGATAGAAATTGAAGGGTTTTTGATGCAAATACTGATTTCTCTTACAACTTTTCACCCTGGATACATTTTAACCCGGCTTAGTGGGAACGATCGAAGAAAAATGGCGTTTCCGAATTAAAACGGGTCGAAAAAAATGCCGTTTCCATTGACTCACTTTAAAAACGGATAACTTTTAACCCAGATATGTTTTAACCCAGGCTAGTTGAAAGGCTGCCTTAATTGCAGGAACATGATTGGGCATGCGTTTCGAACAGTTAATACGCCATGTGAAAATTTTTCAACAAATAAAGAGAATCTTTACGATATCACAGATTTTGAGAAATGTTTTCTCCATTATGTTCCAATGTCAGTCTGTCTAATTTCCATTCATTATTGCCAAATATGCAGCATCGTCTGATGTGATTGGTTGATATTTCATTGCCGTGGCGTCATTCTCTGCGGCTCGGTCCTCTCCATTCACTCCTTCGCACGCCGTCATATAAATCGCGGAATCGGAAACAACTGAATCAATATTCGGTTTCTGATAGCGCTGAGACTGGCTATAACTCTTTTTAAAAGTTTCATTCACAGGATTTGGTTGAATGTAATGCGATGTGGCATATTCTGCATTCCGGTTATTATGTCCCTCGCTTACGGTCTTCCGGGCACGCGGCTTAGGCGAGACACGTGGTGGTTTAATTGAAGCTTGCGGTTGCAAATACTCTTGTCCAATCTGTACATTTCCTTTTAAACCGGGGTTAGCCACGGATTTGTCTTCCAGGACATGGTAAAGAGGCTGTTGAGGAGCCCCTTCATACAAATGAGGCTGTGAGTTTATGAATGCAGCATGGTTAGCCACGACACAAGAAGGATGATATCCCTGATTATTAGACGGCGAATCGTGTTCTTTTTGCAGCTCTTGGTAGACTGGCTGCATCGTACTACAGACGGATTGGTTTTCAATTACATTCCCAGAAATACTGTCGCAATTTGCTACTGGCATGTATTGTTCCTCCTCAGGGACAATAACAGCATATGGGTGCCCTTGAGATAGACTGTCTTCGCTTTGGTCGCGTTCAAACTGCAGCGATGAGTAGGTTTGGTTATCTGTTGCAGTTTCTGCTCCAAGTGCTGTATAATTGTCTTCACTCGTGTTTTGATTGTAGGAAGCATAACGTGAGTTTGTTTTTGTGTCAAAACGTGGAATCACGTCTGGGAAAGGTTTACGGGTAGAGCCGCCATCGGAATTTCCTGCAATCGAACAGTAAGAGGGTATTTTTGCACCTAGTAAGCACTTTTGTTTTAAATTATTTCTAAACAAGCATACTAGAAGCATATAAGAAAATGATAGTACTATCCAGTATTCAAATTTGACAATTCGTATTTTGAAAAAACAACTTCTGGATGAGGCATCACTGATAAATACCTATCGACGCATCAAGCATTGACTTATACCCTTTCTATACATCTCACCATCTAAGAAAACTACTTTTTACCAATCTGTCATAAAATGCTCAAAGCCGAATAGACAAAAGCTATACCCGCTTCGGTGCCTAGGATAGGACTGTTCTAGGTTGCAATGCGTATTGAACTTTCTATTGAAAAGATTAATAATTGCCTTAAAATAAATGAATACGTTTTTCATTTCGATAGACACCATAACATTTTCTCATGTTCACGAGATTCTCTTATCTGTTTTTTCTAAGTCTTTAAGCATTTACCTCGAAGTGTAAAACAAGTTTCTTGCGATCTTCCATCTTTTGAAACGTTGCTTCTTCCATTAGCACATGTTTTTTTGTTGGCGAAGAACGATCCCTTGCTGATATTTCTCTGTGATTTTTGTTTTCTAAAGATTAACCGAATCATATACAAGCAGTTTCTATAACGTTTGCCATTTGCTGAAAAGTCTGCAAATAGTCCTGCAAAATTGTTTCAATTTTCTATTCCAAACTCAAAGCATACACTACTTTGATAACAATATATGCTGAAATGACTTGATATCAAGATGATTTAGCAAATTGTTACAAAGTGGTTACTTCGAGTGGAACTTTACTTGAAATTATGCATGTTTTCGTACTATTTTGAAAAGTTTAAGCTTCAAAGCCAGTAACTAAATTAAATTGGCTGAATGGACTATGACTAATAAGAAAAACTAACTCAGCTACTTGATAATATAATAATTTTACTTTTGTATGCCCACCTTTCACCTTTGGCCTGTTCAATGACCCACAAACTTGCCCTATGACCTTAATAACTTCTCAAATCTGCGAAGGTATATAGAATATGTTTTTACTGTTTTTACTGTAAATTCTGAAATTAATATTTTACATACCTGTATAATATAAAAACAATTATAAGAATAACAATGAGGATGACAACAGTAACAGAAACTGCAACTGCAACTGTGACGTCATCGGATGTGCCTAATTAAGAATAAACATTGCTATTAATACTTAGTCGTTAAATATTAAACAGTAGAACAATAAATTTTATAACAAAATTATAAATTGCAATTCATCAAAATCATTAGAAAATCATTAACAATTTTTTGATTGACAGGGCCAAGGCGGTCTTTGATGGTGTATTGCAAAATTTTTTTGGAATGTAGTTAAAATTTATATTTGTACAGAATCAACTATCAATGAAGGCAGCCAATGATAAATAAACGTTACAAGAATAATTAAAACAGGACCCACGCCATCGGGGGAGAGCGGAGGGGCCATTGTCCCTCTACTTTTTTACGAAGAAAAAAGTTTTAAAGCTGCAGTAAAAGGGGAAAAAGCCTCGGCCCCCTACTTTTGCTAGCCTTGCTCCCCCAACTTTCAAATTCGTGACGTAGTCCCTGTAAAAGCCATCCAATTTTGAAAGAAAAGAGAGCAACATTGAAAGAATCTTTTGAAAAAATGCCAAGGCAGTCAAAAAAAATAATTGATTTGTGAAGAACCACACAAAAATTTGATAGAACTCTTTGGAGAATCTTCACGCAAAGAGTTTTAAGTAAGAAAAATCACCAAGCGAAGAATTTTAAAGCTTGGAATTCATGGCCGCCGAGAGCCACGTCTACCTCAGGGACACGCCCGGTGCTTTGGTCCCTTATTTCTACCCAAAGATTTAAATTTAAAATGCATAGAACTTTCTTTATTTCCTTTTAATTTATATTCATAAAGCATTGTTGAATTATTCAGTACAGATTTGATTTGTTTTTCTAAAAATCATCATATTATTGAGGGTCACGCTTTAACCAGAGACAGTTTAATTACAAGTGGGCCCCTCTTGTTTACGGAGCCGAGAACAATTGTCCCTTTGCCCCCTCTCTTGGTGGGCCTGTCCTGGAAACGAACAAAAACGATCACTTCTGAGGGCGTAAGGACAAATTATATGAAGATTTAACATAAAAATGCGAAAACATACTTCTATTTCTTCTGTGTTTTTTCGGTTTAACCGTAGTTGCATTCGTGTTGCTGGTGGACCATTTCTTGTATTCCGTACTTATAGCCTCTGTTCTTGTTGTTTTAGGTTTCTTCGTCTTTCGCACTTTGCTTGTTGCCGTTATGATGCTCGTCCGAGTGGTTGAAATTACATTGGTTATGGTTCCCTGTGAATTAGGCTTTGTTTTCTTAGTAACTGTGGTTGTTGCTATTTTGGTACTTGCTGTTGATGCTGTCGTACTTGGCGCTCTGCTTGATTTCGATGTCGTTGAAGGTACAGTTGTTGGCACTAGGGCGAACAAGTTGAATTTAAATGCTTGCGTTGTACAGCTTCGTTTTAGATTACTTAATTCCTGAAGCTGTGCGCAAAAAGGAAGTCTCTTTTGCCTTTTACAAAATAAACTAAGATAAGATAAGCTGCGAATGCCTACTCATAGATCTCTGTACTTTCTATTACCTGTTATATTTGGGCCATAAAGAAGTTTGAAGCTTCCCTTGTCAAGGTCCGTCTTTTGTCCTTGCACAAAAACAGTAACATACGGACCATGAGTCGATACCAGTCCTTTTGGAGGTGTATTGGAACAGAAATGCATGCCAGTGGCGACAGTCATCTTCACTGTTCCATTGTAAATAAAAGCGAATGTTGTGTCGCATCTGCCATGGAAGATGAAGTTCGCAAAGTAAAATTGCAGCGGAGATGGTGAAGACGACTGAATAATCCAAAAGCACTGTATACTGCTTGTTTGAAGATCTTTCGGATAA
Organism: Rhopilema esculentum; assembly: GCF_013076305.1. The sequence continues at coordinate 9,392,399 of NW_027019762.1, read as the reverse complement.
GCAAACGAAATTTCTCCCTCATTCTTATTTAATCTTTCCCCGCAAGCACCTTGAAAGTAAAAGATGACCTTCTTGAAAAAAAGTAGTTAAATAGAGAAATTTCAGAGACACTTTGCTAGGAATGCAGTGTCCAAGTGACAGGGGAGTCTAGTTAACAGAAATTTGAAGTATCATTTGACCTTTTCTTTCTCTAAGTATCAGGTAATTTTGTCCACCACCCTTGTAAAAAGATCCAATATTCCCTTTTACTTGGCTTTAGTGTTGTTAAGAAGTAGTTAGAGGACAAGGAAGAGCAGATAGGAGTTTGAGTTGGATGGCTGCAATGAATGAACCTGACCACCTAGATGAAAATTGGCTAGAAATATCCACCTTGCTAAGTTATTAACGCTAGAAGAAACCATAGTTTGGTAATATCAATGGTGCGGCTTTATTGTCTATAGGCCTGCGTGTGTTCTGCCACCCCCGGATTAAGTCCCGCAAAATCCATGCAAAATATTATATTTGCTATACCGTATGATACGACCACTTTGACAGTCCTTGTCAGAGCGCCCGCTTGGTTGCGATAAACAATTTGGTAAATGCCTTCGAAAGCGCGGCTGTGGTGCTTTATCAAAAGCCTATTATCCCGTCTAACTTGATAGATTGTTGTATCTTCGAGTATTCGCTCCGCATTAGTGTACCATTCAACCAAATCTGCATTTTCCACATCACCTGATGTTACAAGACCATCTGAGCCAAGAGTGAAGATCTCAGGGGGTGGATTGACAATTTTCGGCTTTCCTGTCGAAAGAGAAGCAAAACACAGTCCATGGACCGATTCTATATATAGTACAATACACTAAAAGAATTAGGAAGGGAAATTATTTTACTCTACAATTTGTCCATATCTGACAGTACGGGAGGGATACTGTAATATGATGTAATGTTATGTTATGTAATGTAATGTAATGTAATGTAATGTAATGTAATGTAATGTAATGTAATGTAATGTAATGTAATGTAATGTAATGTAATGTAATGTAATGTAATGTTATGTTATGTTATGTAATGTAATGTAATGTAATGTAATGTAATGTAATGTAATGCAATGCAATGGAATGTAATGTAATGTAATGTAATGTCATGTAATGTAATGTAATGTAAAGTAATGTAATGTAATGTAATGTTATGTTATGTTATGTAATGTAATGTAATGTAAGGTAATGTAATGTAATGTAATGTAATGTAATGTAATGTAATGTAATGTAATGTAACGTAACGTAATGCAATGCAATGTAATGTAATGTAATGTAATGTAATGTAACGTAACGTAACGCAATGCAATGTAATGTAATGTAATGTAATGTAACGTAACGTAACGTAACGTAACGTAACGCAATGCAATGTAATGTAATGTAATGTAATGTAATGTAATGTAATGTAAGGTAATGTAATGTAATGTAATGTAATGTAATGTAATGTAATGTAATGTAATGTAATATAATGTAATGTAATGTAATGTAATGTAGAGTGTAATGTAATAAACAAAGGAATCAATGAAGGGAGACGCCTCTGGATATCTTAGCACTACCTTTTCCCAGGTTCAGATCTCTTCCTTAATGTTTTACGTATAATAAAAATTGTAGTAGAAAAAAAATATTTGCTTGAATGATACATCGCTGGAAATTTCTTTTGAGGTACACGAAGAACAGAAGTATCTTCTGCATTTAACATGCTCGCAAGATGTCATTACTATGCTTCGGTTCCCTGGTCAAAGACTTCGCTTAGAGGACATTTCATCTAGAACAGTTTCCTTGAAAAAGTGTCGATCTACAGTTTCATCCTGAAGAGATTTTTGGAAACAAAGAGATTCTACGCACCAACCACTTTCAGGAAAAAATATGCTTTGGGATCTCCACTGGTATCAACAACACAAGTGTAGGTCCCCTCGTCTTGTTTCGTTACGTTGCTTAGCTTAAGCTGCCTCGTTTCACTTCGCCTCCTTCCAGCCTTGTCTTCCCAATGGAAAACTAATGTATTTCTACAAAGCGAGTGCCGTATTTTGTATTAAAGACAATAGATAACATTATTTCCCACATAGTTGCAACGTACATGAAATATAATAAAGATTGAATTACCTAGATGGTATATTTCAAGTATGTGCTAATTACAAACAACATTGTAACTTTTCTAGTCCAAAAGAGTATGTATGAAATTCCGGCAAAATGTGAAACAAAAAGAAATATTTGAGAATTCAAATAAGTAGAAGCACATAATTATATATACTAAAAAATATATTTTGGTAGACTGAGCAAAACATTCTATTTTTCTGCTTCAGAGATTCAAAGCTGACATATGCGGTTAAGACAGAAATTCATCCCGACACTTATAAATAAACGAAACAGCTATTAACAACATACAAATCAAAATAAGCAACATTCAGAAGAACTCAGAAAAAATTTGACATGCAAATGAGTTATAGCAAAAAATTGCAGAAGCTGAGAAGATGCATATAGAAATTCAAGTAGTCTTTTTTACAACCCATTCCTTACCAAAAAGAGATTTGAAAAAAATCCTCGTGTTCCTAAATCAAAGCTAGCTAAGATATGAAACATACGCGCATCTTTTTAACACAGCTAGACAATCCATTATGACATTTCCACCTTCAGGTACTGTGAAGTTTGTTGTTGTAGGTAGAAAATTTAAAGTAGCTTCTGGACATTTATATTTCCAGTGATTCGGTAAATATTCTGTGAAACAAGCAAACTTCTTTAACAGAAACAAGCATTGCACTGGAAAGTGTGTAAGCCATGGTCCAGAAAAGGCAGAATACATCCTCTATACTATACCGTATTTATCAAACAGAAGCCACGCTCGAATAGAAGCCGCGCTCAATAGAAGCCGCGCTCGAATAAAAGCCGCAGATTTTTATGGAAAAATAAGAGAAAAAGCCGCGCTCGAATAGAAGCCGCGCTCGAATAGAAGCCGCTCTCAAATAAAAGCCGCATATTTTTATGGAAAAATAAGAGAAGAAGCCGCCCTCGAATAGAAGCCGCATTTCTATTAGCACTCTCAGTCTTGAAATCTGATACCTATAGGTAAGCGATATTGCATAGAAAAAAATAACAAAAGTATTCTGGACTTTCACAAAAGGAAAGCATAGTTTTGTATCCAAGATATGCCAAGGCTTCTATTTAAGAAAATACGGTAGCCACTTTCAAACTATCTCGATATAAACGGCGGGTACATTAAACACTTACTAGAACACTTTCTAATAAACGGAAACAACTACAAAGGCCGGGTGGGATACCTCAATTTTCCACTTAAAAATTAAAAAAAACGCTCAAACTATTAAAGGAGGTAGGCCCGGATAAACTGCGTGGGGTTCTTAATGGGCAAGTAACTCAATAATCACCCCTCTCCCAAATGTTTATAGTCTACCTGAGAGAACGATATTTGGTCAGCAACTTACAAGGAAACGAAAGCCTCAATTGTGAAAATGGAGGAAGCAAAATACGTACCAATTATATTGATAGGACCGAAAACAACCTGTCTGGTACCGGTATATTTGCCCCTTATCTCTAGCTTCCCGTAGTATGTATCGTCAGCCGCCATTATAGGGCTCATCAAAAGACTTCCATTGGAGGTTACGTACGTAGAGCTTGGATCAGGAGATTTGCAAGTAGTTGTTGACTTGCTGCACAGCAGCCATGAAACTGTGACTGGTGTGTTTATTTTCAAATGTGGATCATAAATGTGATAGCCACCTTCCTTCACTTGAACTGTCGATTGCGTTGCAGCCATTGACAATTCTAAAAGAAATATATCAATGTTACTAAAAACACAATTTATCTTTTGTTGCATCAACACCAAACAGGATAGTGGGTAATAAAACATATGATGTGAGACAGAGGACAAATCTGCACAGGGGTTTCAATTTTCCAAACAGATACCAAGTTGTATTGTTAAAACAGCTTGTTCGAAAACGGACAATACATTTTAAAGATGGCCTCTCTTCCAAGTCAGTATTTACTTGGTTGAAAACGTACGATTTCAGGTTGAAAAGTAGTCAGGAGAAGAACACAAGGCTGGTTGTGGTTGGGTTATTTTTAGTTATGAGCAATTCACAAGTGGAGAGAATTGTGACTGTGGTACCAGGTTTTTCCAGTTTTGCTTGCTGGCTAATGAGCGCCCCATCAGTACACTGTGCAATGCATCTATAGGAGCCAAAATCCGAGCGTTTTACTGAACTGATCACGAGACTGCCTGATGACGTAATCTCAGCTCTTGGCATCTTGCTGATATCCATGTAAATATCATTCTTCTTCCACATGTAGTTGATCCGCTGGGGAGGAACTGTGACTGCGGAGCATCGAAAGATGGCGTTTTCGTTTTCTAAAGCCACTAGACTCTTGGGCTCCTCCGTGAATTCAATTTTTTGCACAGCACCATCTGCACAAAAAGGAAAATTTGTTCAAGATTAGATGCATTGCAGAGCAAATAAAAAGCAATCAATAATTAATACAAATTATTGAAAGAACAGCACCTTCAAGTTCATAACTTGAAAGAAGGACATAAAGAAATCAAAATTGCAGATGTTTTGCTAAAGAACATCTACGAAACAGCGCTGTTACGAGACATGGCGTAAGTCAACGTGTCGTACCATTTTGTCAGCACCTCAAGTGTTTTGAGTCTTAACAAGCTTCCAAAAATCGAACATGAAGGAAATCTTCTCTTCTTCAAACAAAAGAAAAGCCCATTCTTGTTTTAATGATTTAATTTTTGGTCAAGGTGGTGTAATATTTTGGACAACGTCTTTTAAAACACTAGGGAGACACAAAGGGTCTGGCAAACAAATATTTTTTAACAATATCAGTTAGGTGAAGGGAAGTTTTAACATTTTTTAGCCTCGAGTTATAGATTACTGTCGTTTTCGACGTTAAATGTTTAACTCTTTCTCACTCTTTCCATTTCAAAATTTAGGATGCTTTATTACAATGGCAACACTTTCTTTTTAAAAAACAATATTCTGATTTGGATGAAATTTTGAATGCATGACCCATAGCTAACCGTAGCCACTCCTGCTTTTGCAATAAAGCTTACTGCAACGCTGCCAAAAAATGTCATGGTTTTCAGATGAACACTTCGCACATCTATTCTGTTCTGTGCGAAACTGCTGATGTCTTTGTGCAATGCAAGGTGATTGATATATTTAAACCAGTGAGGCCCTTCCAATAATTAGGAAAAAATCTAGGGCCTAAATAGCTATATTCGTTCATAAGATTTAACTCGTTGAAATTGCATACCATTTTTCATTTCCTCCCAAAGTATTACTACTTCCACCTTCCCCCAGACAGTGGCGGCGCCAAGGGGCTCCAATTACCCCCCAGAACAATATTGAATGTTTAGGATAATATCATGATTAAGCCTAACCAATTTCCTATTTCTCGCGCCGGTTTGGGAAAACCAACATTGTCCCCAGGAAGAGAGGGGGGTGATGTTTTAATTTGCCCTTGAAAAAAATACGTAAGCTACATTAAACTATAACGTGGTTTTCTTTTGTGGTCCAACCGTGGGCTCCGAAACAGGATATGAAAAGTAGGAGAGGGCAAGGGAAAATTTAACAGCCATAACAAAAAATTTGGAAATTGATTGAAAGTGATAAATTTTAACGCTGAAAACTCAAAAACGAATATATAAAGATGTTATCTGCCATCGCTAGGTTCCTTGTCAGTTCAAACACTAACGCTTAGGCCATTCAGCAGAGGTACTTCCGCAATAATTCCAAAGTCTTCACTCGCATCTTAAGACGAAAATTTCAATGTGACATCAAAGGTAACTTACCAGCAACTGCAAAAACAAATGTAGTTACAAATATAATCACAAGAGTTGATAACAACATTTCACATTCTTCACAAAGTATTAGCAAAGAGCTTGAAAATCAGCTGTAGCATGGATTCTGTAACTGGCGATGAAATTTTAGTGACGACAACATGAAAACACGCGACAGTCACTGCTTCGTGTTTGATGTTTAGCAGTTGACGTTGATGTCCTTTTCCGCTGTCCTACTTGTCTGTTAAAGAGCCAGACCAACTTGGTTCTGGTTTATAACATACGTACCATAGGCGTAAACTTAGGGGAGGGGGGGCCTGGGGCTTCAGGCCCTCCTGACAAAAAGCGAGGGGGGGCTGACCCCCCCTGGAAAATAAGTAAGTGCTTTACCAATTTTTAGATTAGTTTGTTATATTATTGGTTTCACGCATAAGATTTGTTGCATGAGATAATTGTGTTTACAGCAAAATGAAGTATGAAATTATTGTGAACATAAGGTCAGATCCAACTCGAGGCCAATCCTTCAGAGAGGCTGGAAGCATCAGAGGAAAGCAACGTGCGATCTTTGCTGACGTGATAATAGCTATGGACAAATTTGTGATGAGATTTGTCAATTGATGAACTTGTTAACACCTTCATATCAAGAAATGCCGCGAGAAAGAGTACATTTTGGGTGCCTAAATAGAACTCATGACCTCACTCAACCTAAAGAAACTGATTATGATTTAAAAATAAACTTTCAATCATTTCATTTCTGTGTTTCTTCTTCCTCGATAATGAAAAATGCACGGAAAAATCACCTTTAAGCCTTTAGCTAATCCACTTTCTATCCTGTGACATCAGCCGCTGCCATTAGGAATTGTCATCAATTTTTTGAGCCCCCCCCCTGAAAAAATGCAAGTCTACGCCTATGATGCGTACACACGCAACATCAGTGCGGGGCACACAGAAAGGGGAATAATTGGGACTAAGCTGTCCTGCCTCTTTCCCTCCCTTCTCTATTCACATTTGGGGACGTCAGGAAAGGGGTGGCACCAAGAGCATCCCTAAAAGGTGCGCCCCTTTTCGAAAAATTGTGCGAGTTAAAGCCTTGTTTCCATTGCGCGATGAAAAGTGCACATTGTTACGCTTGATCTCTATTTGTGGTCAGGGGCAAAACTCCCGGGGGGTGTGGGGGTGTGACACCCCCCAATCTAAAAAATAGTCCATTTCGCAGGGCATAATGAAGAATTCTTTGCAGCGCAGGAACGCCACCTCTGAAGATTGTAAAAAGCCCGTTTAAGGATTTTGAAATAGATATATCACATTTGCAATGATCTTCCCTCCCTGACGTTGCATTCGGTAAATGCAACGATGATTGATGCATAGGTTTAGTGCAAGGTTGAGGTAACACACATCAGTTTGAGTTGTAAATTCCCCGCTCTTTTCAAAATAAGAGTTTTTTATCGTTTTTTTCTTTTACTTTTTAAATAGTGTATGAGAAAAGGAGAACAAACTGTTTAGATACCGATTTTGTTTGGTTTATTTACTAACATATTTACATCGATGTGCAATCAGAAAAGAAAGGTCACATTTTCTTTCATTCCCCAACTTCTGTCACTAGAGTTTTAGCATGGCACCTCCCCTCCTCGATTTTTCACAATAAACAATAATCGGTTTTTCTGAGAAGCTTCGAATTGTTCTTCCTAAGCAGTATAGTATTTTGCTAAATTTTAGCCTTGGAGATGCTTTTTTAGCCCTTCTACAAGGTAGAATTTCAAAAACTTTCTTTTCCATCGGACCCAACCATGGTGGGTCCTCCTACTTCGCTAAACTTTGTACTTTGCCGCCATGTTCAATTTTGTGGCATCGTCCCTATCATGTAGCCAAAAGCATACGCCCCTCCCCCCCCCCCGTGAGATGTAAGTTTTATTGCAAAGCAAAGCAAAATCAAATTTTAAATTAAAATTAAGCTCACGTCGATAAATAAATATTTCATAGGCAATTAAGTTTCAAATTTGTTTTTATTGCTTATAAATTTATCCTTGGTAAAGAAAAATGTACATTGGTAAAGCTTTCATTAGCATCCTATAGACATAGCTTTGCTTCGAGGTCTGCAGGGCACCACTCAACTTTGCAGGGCAGAAACCCTGTTCACCCCCCCCCCCCCAAACTTATTGGCCTACTTACGCCCCTGTTTGTGGTATCTTTGCAGATACTTCTCTTCTGCATCTTGATAATTCACACAACTCGCATGCATGATATACACACATTCTTTCGATTTGGTTTTTAAAATTCACAGAAACCATAGTTTGATCTCTTGGCTTCATAACATTTTTATTTTCTTTGAAGCCCGGGCAAAACGACTGGACATTTTCACTGAACTTGCACTGGGCAAATGTCCAGCGTAAATGTTGCGTCGTTTTGCCATCTTGTCCAGTCTTCTTCAGCAATGTTGAGTGTTGTTCAGTCGATTTTGGAGGCAGTCAAAAATGTTCAGTGGACAGGATTAAAATTATTTTGTTCGTAGATGTTGTAGAGAAATGTTCAGTCGTTTTGCCACTCTACTGAACATTGTCCAGTTCGCGTACGCGCAATTGATGTAATAGATTGGATTTGGCGTCAATTTATTTCCCATTTTCAAATCTTCGACAAACAATCCTAGTAAACCCCGCAAAAGAAATGAAATCAACATTAACGTTCAATTCAAAGAAAAGCAGAAAAAGGCATTTCATTAGTAACGACGAGTCTTCTAAAGAGATTAGCTTCAGTTCCGATAATGAAAGCCATGGCAGAGAGCGGGAGTACGGTGATTGTGATGAACCTAGCAGTCCTAGCAATTCTTTGATAATACACTCTATTTCATACGATGACGTGGTTAGGGCTATAAAAAGTGTATTTTCAAAAGTAAAGAGACGCCCTGTTGCCAGTTTTCTCGCGCGCATTCTTCAACAGGGAAAAAATTCACTGGACGATTTTCAGTCGTTTTGCCACCACAAATATTTTCTTGGTGTCCATTCTCTGAACAAGTAAGAAATGTCCGGTGCTTGACCAGTGCAAATGTCCAGTCGTTTTGCCGGGGCTTTATACAGGACAGGCAGTGCTTGCAAAAGACTGCGCTGGGCCTTGTCGCTGTACGCTTCGGACAGACAGTACTTGAGAAAGACTGTGCTGTGCCTCGTCGATTATTTGGGTTCGCGGAGAACCGACAATTGTATTGTTGTATTAGCTGAAAAGTAAATGTTTTGCCTGGAAGGAACTGCATAGATAAAACAAGAAAGATGGTGATTACTCGCTTACTTCGCCTTTTTTTTGTAGTTTCATTTTGAGGCAAAGTCATTAAATATAGAGTAAAGGATAGAAAGTAAATGCATAATTCTTGCATCAGCATCAAACATTTTGTTTTCGGAATATTAGACTCCGGATGCTTTATTCTGGTAGCCATTTCTTCGAAACATGTGTTGCACTCACTGAATGTAATTCTTATTCTTCTTGTTGTTGTTGTTATTGTTGTTTTCTTAATTTTTTGTAATATAGCAATTTTTGTTTGTTTTCGTATTTTTGGAACTGTACAATTTTGTGATTCTGATATTTGTCACAAAATTTGAATTTGAATGCTATACAAATATAAATTCCGCCCTGATGGCACAGGATAACAGTTAGACCCTGTCTACACGGGCATAATGGGAAAGATGAAAATTTTGCAGACGTTTACACGCGATCGATCCCAAAATAAACTTTGTTTACACGGGATCGACCGGATCGATCCCAGATCGGACGACACTGTTTTCTAGGCCCTTTTAAAAGGAATGCTCATGCGTATTGCTTATTCCATCAACAACACAAAGAAAATACCGCCAAATTTATAGGAAGGCTAAGAGGAAAATGGCTTCAAATTTGAAAGGTAGCAACAAAATGTTTATTTCGAGCGATGAATAAAAAGTGCACTACTCCTTAATATCACGCTGGAGTAAAAACATTACAGATTGGAGCATGTTCGCTAAATTTATCAAAAACTCGCGAAAACTATCCCTTTCTTTTTCGTATTTTTCATCTTGTGGGCGAAAACGGCGCGCAAGACCTGACCAAAGGTCGAAGCACCGTGCTCAAAGCACCTCAAACTGGCGAGTTCATTAGCCCCGTTTCCAATCCGTGCCAATGTGTGATCGATCCCACCTATTTGGACGTTTACACGAGATGGGATCGATCCCCAACTGGATCGGAACCAAATTAGCACGCACAGAGAATCCATCCCGAACGTTCCCGTGTAAACGAAAGGCTGATCCGTACCGATTTGGAATCAATCCCGGCTTGGCTCGATCGTGCAAACGGGGTCTTAAATTGCAGTCTTCAAGAAAACAAAACTAATTATGGCCAGTCAGGATCTACAAAGGATTTTGCTACAGACTTTAAACGACTAAATGACGGATTCTCTAGCTGGAATCAAGTCATCTCTGTTCCATGCTGTTTCATCAGACAGTACGTTTTCCCACAGTGCAGACCCCTGTCTATCAAGTAACTAAATTTAGATTTTTTTCCGGTAACAAATACCAGCAACAAAGTGAAAACATTCGCCAGGTAAAAAGTTCACTTAGTGTTATTTGTTAGGGCAAAACATTTTTGCCATTGTATTGTTGCACGTGAGGGACCAATGCCCGTTTGTAGCCACAAAAATCGCAATTAAAAGTAGCTACATCTCAGTAGATCAGGTACAAAGTAATTAACAGGCAGATGTTACATCTTTCCTGTTCCCTCAAAACAGTCGAGCATCGAAAAATGTTACTGCCTACTTTCCAAAGTCAGAGAAAATTTTATGAAGACGGCGTAATAAAGCGAAGGTACACTGCTAAAATGTGGTGTAGATCAAAATGTGGAAAGGATTTTAGGAAGAAAAATCTTCTTTCTAGAATAACTGTTGGTTTAAGTGGGCAAGGTCTTTTGTGGGAATAATGAGCGATACCCCCTGGGTGTCTATCCTGAATAAAAAGGTGACAGTGCGAGGGGGAGTTGTGGTAATACGAAGCTTCGCAGAAGAATGTTTTGAAGAAGTAAGCACTCGTGAAAGAAGCTATTAAAGAACCTCGATGTATTTCCATCTGGGAAAACGGTGAATTTCGGTGACATAAAAAGCTACTGATGAGTGGAACGACATAATTACTTTCTTTGTGCACTCAACGAAATGGATTAATGAATAAAAATATTGAAACACTGAAACTAATATTGAAATTGTCAATGCATATATACTTTACACGGTCTCAAAGCTCTTTGTGACATTAGAGTAATAGCGATCCTCTGGGGTTTAGGGGAAGCGGCTGCAGGAAAACATGAAAGAAGCAGAATTAGTGGAAACTTGAGAGGAACCAATAAATTTGAAATGGGTCTATACTGCATAAAAGAATGAGCTTCTCAACTAGAAGGTTCAACTTGGAGCAATCACGTGAAGCATTCATATCACATAAAACAGGGGAAAAACAACTGACAGAACAACCAATTAACGAGAACCACTGCTCTTAGAAGTAAAAAGAAACAGTTCTAAGCCGCTCAGATGACAAAGAAAACTGGGAGAGAGAGAGAGTACATTGAGAAGCAAATTACGTATTAAAGAACAACAAATTTTGATAGACTCAGTTAGTTGAGAGCCTAAAATTCCATGTCAGGCTCTCTTACCAAAGTCCTGTAGACATTTAGAAAGACTCAAGAATTGATGACTTAATAACAATAAGAAATTGCAATATGTAGAAACAAACTGCTCAACATTACACTGAATCTAAATAATAAATCAATAAAATTACGATAGTTGGACTCTTATGCAATTTATCAAATTCTTTATTCGTAGAAAAAGTTTCTTGTATATTTGAGATCATATGTGTTTTCCAAGGCAATAACTTGAATAACAAAGCTAAAAGAGCAACGACTTTAATTTATTGTGTGGAAACATATTCAATGATGGACAATGCGTTGTTATGTCGTTACTGTTTTTCGTATTAAGAAAGAAGATCTTGCTTGTACAAGGATACCTTCCAGCAACTGAGGATCGATAAAATTGTGACGAAGGGCAAGGGTAGGCATATCAAAGATGTGATTCTGGAAAAGGCGTGTATAAAGAATCTTTTTAGACGTCCCAGACAGATGGCCATGTCCGTGAAATATATGAAGCAAGGAAATCAGAATCTGGGGGAACCGGAAGCCCCAAAATTTTGAAAAGTGCCCATTATCTTAGCTGTGTTGTTCTTAAAAACTTTGGAAAAGTATCAACTTTTGTAGACACAGAAACCTTTTCAATTTTGAACTGCTTCAAACGTCACAGATATGAGTATTCATTACTCGAACTAAGAGGACGGCAATGTCATTGGCTTTGAGGAAAACGACGAATAGAGGTTGCCGAGAAAGATGGTGAGGCCCCTATCTTAATAAATTTAATTTGATGCGGAATCGCTTTTTCCCAACATTCTTGAGTTCAAGAATAATTTTTGTTGATATACACTAGCAAAAGTGAAAGTCGCTTAACCTAGATTTAGAAGTCACAAGTCACTCTTTTGTACAATGTGTTTAATTAATGTATAGTCTTTACGACGTTCCTCACTAGCATGATGGTGACTTCCTAACTTTCCCAAACTGAACATTTTTGAAAAAAGTAAAAAGGAGCAGAACAGTCAATGCTAAAAATAAGAAAACTGTTTAACAGAACGCTTGAAGAGGATGGCAAGAACTTTGCCTCACAATTTTTTTAATACCTAGAAAATTTTACAATATTACAATACCAGCATTTGATTCAACATCGATCGGTTCAAACAATAAATCATGTATTCCTAACATTGGTTTTTAATCGGTACAAAAGCTTTTCGATATTTGAAATTTAAAATATTGTTAAGTCATTCAATATACAAAAGACATTAATTATATTCAAAAACGATGTAGCATCGTAGAAGGGGAGGGGGGAAGGGGGGTTGGGGATGATTGCTCGGCTGGATGTAAAAGAAAGCACAAAATACTGTCATTTAATTAATGGGCAATCGTGATGTAGTATTTCAATTCAAAAGATTTTATCACTTATATCACTTAAGACAAAATATTTAATCTTACACTTTTCTTTGGACCTTCTGACGTAACATCCGCCACTCGTTACCAGCCTACTTATCCGTCGGTGATTAGGTATAAAGACAATCTTGAAAATGGATGAAAATAAAAACATTTACCTCAATTATTGAGTGTCATGCATTGAATTTCAAGAAATCTATATTTACACAAATCTGATATTGTAGCCAAGTTTCTTTGACAGTTTTCTGCCCAATGACCCACCAGGGTGGTTCCATAAAAACTGGTCCTTCGTGAAGTTCCTTCGCCTGATCAACTCATAAACGATACCATTCACCATCATTTCCTACAAAACATGAAATAACATTCTCAAAATCACGGTAAACTGAATAATATTCCTAAGATAAGCTACGTGCTTTTATCCACGACCAAATTGACACATAATCTGAAATTCTCGTTTATCAAATGAACTGTTAAAATATGACTAGTCCTGCCCTGAAAATGTCGTGGAAACAGACCTGTAAGAGGAACACCGTAAGAAGAGCGGAAAGATTGCTAAGCATTATAAGAGGACCACGGAAGAACTTGTACTGCTATGGACACCTAAGCACAGTGTAGGACGACCCAGAGCAACCTACATCCAGAAAATTGCACATGACGCAAACTACGAGCCTACAGATCTTCAAGCGCTAATGGGAGATAGGAAAAACCTGAGAGACAGAGTCAGAGGGCAACCAGCCCGACCAGACAGCCAGACAGAACGCACGGGGCATATTGATAATTCAGTTATGAGGGGATAGCTTGAAATTCATTCATGGCCATCAAAGATAAAATTTTTGAAACCTCTATCCAGCAAATAATGCTGAATTATATAAAATTAAATAAAATAAAATCAAAATTTACAATAAATCCTTTATATACTACTAGGAACTCTCCACTTGGGGCAGGGACACCATACCCTCCTGTATCTCTCACAATTAAATCCTAGTCCCTTTGAGTGAGAATGGTGGTATAACCGTGGAATAAAAATTTAATGGGACCACACGCGGATGGCATTATGCCGGATGGTCAACCAGTGGGATAAACCCGCGAATTCATGCATGGGAGAGTACGCTACAAACAAAGGCGCGGTTCTACCCGCGTATTCACGCGTAGGAGTTGAGTTGAGTTTGAGAACAGAAAGCGTAGGGCTAAGGATTAAAAAATATCTCCATAACGTAGAGAACTAGAAAATACCTGCATTATTATGCTAGAAGTTGGCGCTCCTCCCAGCGGCTCAAGGAGATCCTTTCCAACAACATAGTCAATGATTGCGTCACTCATATGTGCTAACGATGAATCTTTCGATCCGACAATGCTCAATAATGGAACTTGGTGTTTCTGCACCAGCTCAGCTGCGTAGTTCACTTCTTCGGTGTTGCCACTGTGTGAAAAGAACACAACGACGTCTCCTTTTCGGATTTTTCCTAAAATAAAAGATACAGGGGTTGAATCTCTTCAATGTATTGCAATCATGACCAAACAGTGTTCTTTTCATTTGGGATGCTTTCAAGCATAAAATCGGGATAGACCGTTCATTCAAATGTATGAGTGTTCTTGTATTAGCTACTATGAACATATAGGAACTCAGCAGAAATAATGTGAGCATTTTCAATCTAGCAAAACTATTCAAGTCTTTTAGGACAGAATTGTGCTCTAATTTTGATAATAAGCCTGAAGCCTCAACCAACGTGCTTTCACTGAACGACGAGAAGCGTTGTGAACATCTTTGCCATTTTGTAATATCAAGTTTTCCAAAGCCGAACAAGGCATAGGATAGTTTAGTATCATAAATGGATGAACTAGAATTCTCTCTTGCTGTAGATGCGATTGATCCATTGTTAAACATTCTACCGATCTTCAGAGTTTTTGCCTGGGTGATTTTTAAAACTCCTAAGTTTTAAAGTTCTTGAAATTGAGTGTTCAAAATGGGGAAGGGGTAGTCAAAAAAACTACGTGAAGGAGATGCAAAAGTAGAATGCTAAAGTTAGCGGCTGACAGCCGCCTGAAGAGTGCTAGCTGGTGTTTTGTAGACAGACAAGAACTAAAGGCGGCTGTAAACAGCGGTTTACAAAAAATCTAAAGAGCTGTGCCCGCCCGGTACAGAACAGATCTCCCTTGCTTGACATTTGATTGGCAATGTTGTGGAGAAAGACGAGAAATTTTACTGGTTTTTCAATTAAGAATAGATATGAAATGGGCTTCTGATAATCTAATTCACGCCTTGAAATGTTCAGTTTTATTGAATCGTGGCCATGTCATACGGCGTACAAGTATAAACAATTGACTGCAGGAATAGTGAACTGTAAGAAAAACACACCTAGATCACCATGCGCCCACTCAGTAGCATGAACGAAATGAGCCGGAGTCCCCGTGGATGCCAACGAGGCTGCCATACGCTGAGCAACTATGGCTGATTTACCTGCGAATTGTGAATCATATACAAACAATGCTCAAAATTCAATAAGATTAAAATGTAGAAAAATGCTAAACTTTTCACACGAAAACGGTTTGTTTGATAGAGGGGTTCTTCACCATGGACAGAAGTGGGTGGGACTTGGGTGTGGCATATTTAGTCCTGTTCGCGATGTGTTTAGAGGGGATATTTAATCCTGATGATTTTAGAAGCGATTCTCGAAACCAGAATATGATAAGGTAA
Organism: Rhopilema esculentum; assembly: GCF_013076305.1. Next base: position 9,376,876 of record NW_027019762.1, on the reverse strand, counting down.
TGGCGAAACAAAGCAAACAGGGAAAAATTTCTAACCTATAGGTTTCAGAATGATTTCTGATGATTACAGAAAGCATGGAACTCGTAGCTGAAAGTTGGAAGTGTCTGGTTTTACAATGGAGGTACTATAACGGCTTTGAGAACTTCAAAATAGATCTCAGAAAATATATAACAAACAATAAAACATATACACAGGCCAAAAAGTTAGTCTTAAATAGGATAACCGGTCTCACCTATTCCAGAGATCAATACATTTCCTTTGCAATTTTCTAAATAATCGATGAATTTTTCCACGGTTCTAAAGTCCATTAAATCAACAACGCCCTGAGCAGCCTCGAAATCAGCATTTACACTGTTTTCAAAGTCTGGACAAGGATTGTAAGCTGCAACCTCGATGCTCTCGTTGTCACCAAATGCACCCTTGTATTTGAGTATTTCCTCTTTTAGAACTTCCCTGCAAAGTGTACATAGAACATCAATATACAGTGGAATCCCGTTTAGTCGTACATCGGATGGTTCGGACTCTCACAAAGTCGGACTCATTTCCATTTCCCGTTGGATTTTCCTGCCTTGTTCCAGTCAAAGACAGGATGATTTGGACTTTCACTTAATTGGATCATTTCATCACCTCCCCCCCCCCTCTCTTTGAAGGTCCGACTTAACATAAATCATCTGTAGTTAAAGAATAAAGTAAAGGAAAACGATTTAATATATATTTGTGAGTTCCTAACTAAAATAATAGCTGGCAACTTGCAACTGGCAACAGGTTTGACAGAATGGCACATGGGAATCAAAGCCTTGGAACCTTTTTCAAAAAATGGTTAACCAAATCTGGCCCTGTTATTACAATTGATGCTTTTTTCTGTTACAAGGACAGGCAAGCTTAACAACATCGAATGTTTATTTCTAGCATCTTCAGAGCATTAACCAAAAACAGGTTTATTTTTTATAACATGAGTGATGGTCAACAAAACATTGTTTTAGATATCTGTAAATGAAGCGTAGGCCCAATGACTCAGGGGGGGGGAGGGAGGGGGGAGAGGGGTGGCGAAGAAGAGTAGTTCATCATATGTGACTAATATCCGTCTCAACAAATAGCAATAATGTTAAAAACATAAGGGAAAGTTAACAATGGAAACATGCAGCAATTTATTTACTTCCGTTTTATAGATCAAAAAGAATTTAACAGAGGATAAAACTATAACAGTTAAGCTATAAGAGCAGAAAGGTTTTGAAATTCAGATTGTATAATATTACTGTATATCACAAGCGTATGTAATAGGGCACTGGGCTCGATAAACTTTCAGGTTTATCTCATTGTCCTAGGCAACTCTCACGGACATTCTCTTTATAATTCTTTAATTCCTCTTTATGTTTAAGACAATAAGTAAATATATTTTTAATAAACATGCTGTAAAAATGTTGCTTAATGAAAAGAAATTTGAATTTGAATTTGAATTTGAATATGCTAGCCTCTTACTCACCTTGACTGGTCGCTTGGCAACCCACCGAGGACTTTGCAACACGCAGCACCTGTTTTGTTAGCCAGAGCTCCTATAAGCCTGAAAGAGAAGCGATACAAAGTCGGGATTTCACCAATTGATTAGCAGAGAGCATAGGAACAGGCAAGGCCACCTGCGCAGCGGATGTTACGATGCAATAAAACGCTACACCAAATGGCCCCAAAGATCAGTAGTAACAGCAAAAAAAGTCTACTATAACCTTGTTCAAAAGAAGAGTGTTAATTCCTACCGTTTATGGCCATCTTTCTATCCATTTGTTTGAACCAATCAGAAAGTGCATCATATAGACATGCGCAATAGGGTGAAGGCAAAATTAACATCTAATGGCATTTCAACGCATTTAATCAAAACTATTATATATCACAAGTTGCGTTCTCACTCTTCTCGTGACACCCTTTTCTCTACATTATCTTCGTCTTTCGATTCTATACAAGCTAATTCCATTAAGATCAATAAATGTTCCGACCACAGAATATGTTTGGAGTTGTGGTAATAACAACTTTGACTTCAACTGCATAGTGCATAAGATGTAAAGCTTTGAAAAGTTAACGGTCTTTCAGACAAATGCTGGCTTTTCTCCCCTAACATAACGAAGCCTATACCTTGACCCCCTATTGCATAGGTTTCTTATTATAAGAAAAAACAATTTTTAGAATAATAAGGAAGTTTGGACAAACCTTAACTACAAAGCATTGGTGGAAATTACCGTGATATGAAATAATAGGTATCAAGACAATCCTATTCAACAAGAAGCTTAAGATATCTTAAAGAACATTTTGAGAAAATGTCGAGAATGGAGGTCAAAAACGAGTGGGCTAGACTTTTTTGAACAGTTTTGAGACCATGCTTTAGAGATGCTAGAAAATGTCCCTTTTGATAAACTTGCTAATCTATCCATTTGTTTTCTCAGATATCAACTATTTAGCTATTGGGGGCTGCGGCCTTGCCCCTTGCTACGCCAATGGGGTGGATAACACTTATCTCTGATAGCAAGCATTATAAACGGTTAATATTCACCTCATGTCATCTTCGGATTTTGGAATTCCATGGAAATGAAGGCCTGTGTGGAAACAAATTTAAAATATAGTAACACTACCTTTCAGATCCTGAGCTCCTACACAACGTTCATTTCGAACAAAAAAACAAAACAACACTATATATTGTGATTGTAATTTACAGAGTACGATAGAGCAAGAAAAGTGAGTTTCACGACAAAAGAACTTTGATTTACGAATGAAATCTCATCTTTCATGGGAAGCTCTTCTTCAGGAGTGAAAATTCACAAATCAATAATAACATGACACGAAGAGAATTTTCTTTAAGAGAGACGCAAAATAGCAACATGAGTCATAATTTTTATGATAGCGTACTTTTGAAAAGTCGATTTGAACCTTGCAACGAAGAAGTAGAAATTTTAAGGACAAGACAACATATGTAAGAGACAACATTACCAGTTATCAGACCGCCCAGAAAAGCGTCCCCAGCCCCTGTTGCATCAACGACTGTTTTAAGCTTTTCCGTCGGAACTTCTACTGTCTGAAAAAAATGAATGCAAAATATGGTTTGAATAGGCTAATTTGAAGAAGGGAATACATTCGATTTTGATTGGCTGATTCGAGGAAGAAAATGTTAAACCAATTTTGATTGGCTGATTCAAGGAAGGGAATTCAACCTCAAATCTGAAAGGCTGAATTGATGAACGGAATGCAAAATCGATTTGATTGGTTGGTACTAAGGAACACGCACGAAGCAGAATTAGAGATATATAGCCACAGGGATGCTTGGCCAGTATTTTTAAAGATAACCTATAATCATGATGAAAATTCACATCTCTAGGCGACGTTCTATTTCAAGACATTAGGTGTTGGACATACCTTAATTTCGCGACAAAAACTACTGGTTTCTAAATTTACAGGTTTGTTGTTCTTAAAATAAATTTGCAGATTTATGCCTAATTTATGCCGATTTATGCCTGTCTACAGTATGGCACAGAATAGAAGCGCCCCGAGAGGGGGGTGAAACTTTGCTTCATTCTGTAAAGATAATGTTCTTGGAAACATGTGAGAAGCAGGCATTATTCTAAATCATATAGATGGAATTCGAAAAAAAGCTTACTTTAACTTTCTTCTCAAAGAAATTTACCAATAAGTTATTTATGAGTTTTGATGCAGAAAGGATAGCAAAAAATTCTCGTAAATCTACGAAAAGGAATTTGATTTTAAGGGTCATTAGCGAAAAAAGAGGGGATGACTCACGTGATTTTCACTGGTTAATACTGATGACTGGGAGCCATTGGTCATGGCTAGTAATGTTGAATCGCAGCTTTCTCTCAGATACTTTGCGACGTCAGCACCGCTTAAACTGTCAATCCTGGAGATAAAATGATTGTTTATTTGACGATTGACTATACTGAATAGATGCTTAACATAAACTGAATCTGCTTGTATTTTTAATCACTTTGTACAAGGATTTCGAATGCAAAGAAGGTATAATTTATTTCTTTCAATTCATATCTGTTTCATTAGAAAGCAAACACTGTGTACAAATTTATTCGGCAAAAAATTGTTACGTACCCTACACGTAATCGATCGATCAAAAACGGCCATTGATCGGTTGACTCGATATTGGTTGCTTTATGTTCAAGATTGGAATCATAAATGGTATACATAATTGGGTAACTGACATGTTTTCAATGACATAATAAGAAAGGGGGGGGACGAAAAAACAGGGAGGAAAGGCGAAAAAGAGAAGAAGAAAAATAGGGAATATATTACAGGGATTGAAATAAAGAAGTGGAAGAGGAAGAGGAAGTGGAAGAGGAAGTGGAAGAGGAAGTGGAAGAGGAAGTGGAAGAGGAAGTGGAAGTGGAAGAAGAGGAAGAAGAGGAAGCACAGTAAGAAAAGGGAGCACAGGAAGAAAAGGAAGCACAGGAAGTAAAGGAAGCACAGGAAAAAAAGGAAGAACAGGAAGAAGAGGAAGAACGGGTAGAAGAAGAAGAACGGGAAGAAGAGGAAGAACGGGAAGAAGAGGAAGAACAGGAAGAACGGGTAGAATAGGAAGAACGGGAAGAAAAGGAAGCACAGGAAGACGAGGAAGAACGGGAAGAAGATGAAGAACGGGAAGAAAAGGAAGAACAGTAAGAATAGGAAGAGGAGGAAGAAGAAGATAATGACAAGGAAAAAAATGGGAAGAAGAAAAAGGAGAGGAGAAGAAGAAAATGAAGAAAAGGAAGAAGAAGGAGAGAAGAAGTATAGGAAGAAGACGATGAAAGATATGATAAAGAAGAAGAAGAAAAAGAAGAGAAATAAAAGAAGCAAAAAAGAAAAAGATAATGAGATATAGATGAAAGACAAACTCAAACATCTGACAGTGAGAGAGAAGAAAATGATATGCATTTACTTACAATCAGGGCCCACGCCATCAGGGGAACTATGCCCCCTTCCCCCACTTTTTTGCAAAGCAAATAGTTTAAACGCTGCAGTAAAAGGGGTAAGAAGCCTTGCCCCAGTCTTTCTAGCCTTGCCCCCCCCTCACTTTCAAATTCATGTCGTAGGCCATGATTTGAAAACAGAACTATTTGTTTCGAAGTATCTTTAGATCTATAGAATTCAGTACATGAATGGACATACTTATTCAGATCGGGTTTCAAAATAGCCAGCATTTCAGCAGCAGCATGTTTCGCTGGTTTTAGAATATCAGCCATCATCACACACCTACAATGGAAAACAGAACTTTGAAAACTACCTTCACGTTTTGGTATATAACAAAACCTGTTTCATGCAGGGGAGAAAATCCCAAGTATTCAAAACCTTAAACATTGAAGAATTCTTTACTGAAATACACATACCTTAATAACATATCAAAATATACATATCAAAATATTCAGACTAAACACTGCTAGAGTCATAGAATGAGCTATTGTCGACAGCAAGGCTCAAACGTCATCAAAACTATCTTATTGAGTATTCTTCAAATTTAAAACTTTGACTCACAGTAATACAAAAACAAAAGATGATTGAATATTCTGAATGTGCAAAACCATATTGCATTTCCTTTCTTTTCCCCTGAATAAAATTTACCCACTTCGTCGTTTAAGAACAATTCAAAAGCACATTTATGTTCAAAATTGAAAATTATAAGAGCATCTACTTTCTATGAACATTTTACCAACTTAAGTAGTAAAGTAGAAAGATAAAATTTTGGGACATAGGTTTCCTTATGGGGAATAAAGATTTCCATTAATTGAATGCTCTGAAACCCTTTCTTTTATCTTCTACTTTTCTATCGACAGTCCTGTACATACTTCGTTAGCAGTTGTTTAGAATAAGAACGATGGTTTTTTGAGCGTTTGTCGCTAAAGTCCCCCTGCCAGAAATATAAATAGCTTCCTAAAGAAATATTGAAAGGCAAATGACAAGATCTTGCAAACAAAGACGCTGACAGTAAACGGAAAGAATTACTTTTTCAGCTCTTCGAGAGTACCCAGCTTAGCTTCATTTATTGCAACCTAGAAACAAAAGAGAACTCTATTCAAATGGTAAAACTTTGAGAAAAGAAATCATCGAAAATCGAAGAAAGAGTCTCATTTTGTAAAATTCAAGTAAATAGTTTTGAAAAATTTGTAACTACCGAAGGAGAAACATCCAAGTCCAAAATACTCGGTATACCAATTTCCCTGCAAAAAAGAAATTTCATTTCAAAATTCAAGGTATATTTACAAAGCTAAATGATATGGTGTGACTATTTTTTAAGTTCCTAAACCACATGTGGCTAATTATCGATACTCTTGCAACTACATTGAGAAGTATGGCGGATAGATATCATCCTTTATTCGGGAGAGCTAAAAAATTTCCGTTATTTTTTGTGATGGGTGAATCCAAACATTTTCAGGGACACGAATATTTCAACTAAAGAGAACAGGTACAAGTTCTTGAATTTAGAGAAGATGAAAGCAACCTAAAATGATATCTTATCTTGTTGAAATGATTGAGATCTGAAAAGGGTTATTTTTCGTCTAAAAAGAGCAATAACTCACTTTGCAATTTTCAGCAAGGCAATAACACCAGACAGTGGGACCTGTGAAATTTCTGATGTGATCATCAGCGCATTTTTGCGCACAGCTTCATCTATGGGGTTTCCAAATACACTTGTAGCAAATTGTTATGAAAAATTGTTATAAAATATAGACTGTCCTCATAAACTTACAGTGATTCATGAGAAGACACTTGGTTGGGATAGGTCACGACAGACAGGGCCATAGGTACATGTATGACGGGGAAGCAATTCAACGCACATACTGATTACAAACAATTTTGTACTCGAGTTCTTTAATGTCAAGCAGGTAGGCATGCCCAACTTTTTAAAGGTTTAAACGGAAATCCTCTTGCCTTCTCCTCGACAGGCTTTGCTTCTTTAAGAGAATTACTGAATGACTTCAAAGCACTCTTTTTTCTTACAAAGAATGGACTTCTGTCATTTTAGTGTAAGAAAACGTAAAGTGTTAAACAGTGCTTAAATGCAAAACCTAATTACAAAGAGGTGAAATTGACCTCACTATAAAGCAGAATAAAACGATAACCGGAAATGCAAAGATATGTAGACAAGTCAGCATAAACTGTAAACTTTTTCTCTGTTTCGGTTTTAAATATATGATTGCGGATTATATACCTCAACTAATATTCGGTGGGTACTTACCGAAGAACTCCTCGACAGTGTGCTTCTTAATAATACTAGTAGCACCTGAAGCCATTATGATTGAGCGCTCGCCATCTTGTTGAATGAAAACGTATGACTGGGCTGTTGTGTACGTGTCGCTCACTAGCAAAAAAAGCATTAAAAAATCATATTTCAATATTTTAGGCAGTGAAAAAGAAATGTGGGGTCGAAGAAAGGTTTTGAAATGCAATTCTATAGTGACGTCATCATGCTAGAGGTAGACTCGCCAAAAGTCGTTGTATCAGACGTCATGGTGTCTGATATAATCGTGTATGAGGTGGACGTGTCTGATGTTATCGTTTCCGACGTCATAATGACTGGTGTCGTGGTGTCTGACATAGTTGTATCAGATATTAACAAATCGGACGTCATCCTGTCCGACTTCATCGTTTCCGACGTCATAATGACTGGTGTCGTGGTATCTGACATAGTTGTATCAGACGTCAACAAATCGGACGTCCTCATTCATCGTTTCCGACGTCAACATGACCTGACCACATTGTATCTGACGTCAAAACGTTTTATACTATTGCTTAACATCGTTTGATATATGATTCAACAAAAGTATAAACAAACAGATTGTAATACAAAACAAAACGAAAGCTAAAAATTGTATCAAGCGATAGAGATGCATAGCATTCGAAAAAAGATTAAAGTGTCTTTTTTGACATTCAAAATATTAGTGAAACTATTTTGGTTGGGGTATCAAACGGTTTTTTAAACTCATCTTACCTTGAATAAAATCTTTACTGATATGCAATTGATTCATTTTGTTTCTTATCAAACGACCAGGCACATCTGCACCTTGCAGGGCAAGCAAACCCGTTGGGACTACAAATACAAAACATTTAATGTGAACATCATTGGTCATTGAAATAAACTGAAAACAATCCAATCAAGCTGAGCTATAGGTCCAAAGGGAGTACATATTAATCTTGAACTTGTTTCCCAAATGACAAAACAAATCTCCTGATAGATGACAGGGAAAAACAAACATACTTAAAAACAATACTTACAAAACAAACTGCCTAAAAATAAACACAATTAGATTACAGGTATCAGGTAAAGCAAAATTGGAAAGATTTGATAAGAATAGCAAATACAAGGGAAAGAGAAGGGATATTTAATATGTTGGATGTACTTCAAGATACCATAATCCCTCTAACAAGCACAGAGTCTAAAATAAACATCTTTCCTTTCTATACAAACATAATAAGCCCCTCCTTCTAATAGAAGCAGTGAAATGTTAGAAAATGCCAGAAATAGCAAAAAGGGGCACATATACTAAAACTGACAGGTTCATTGTTTATTTAAATGTGACAATAAGATATAAAAATGAGTGCTTTTGAAAACATATCTTTCTTTAGTTTTTACTGTACATATATTTCAAGCCAAACTGTTTTAGTTAGTCTCCTTTTCTGCATCTCCCTGTATCTTTCAACAGAATAGAGTATCATTACATGTTAGGTGCTACTCGAAGACTTTTTCTCCTCTCTGGTTACAAGACAATTCATGTTTCTGTTGAAATTCAGAAAATTCAACATAATAGTGTGAGCACTAAATCATTGGAACGGTTTACAGAATGTTGTTTCATAAATATTTTTCCTTCAACAACATGCTTATAATATGAATTTTTGCAATAAACCACTCCCTTAATCAAACACTACACTGAATTTTTAAAAATCATATGAATTCCTGGTATGTTTATTGGAACAAATTAGGCTTGTCTGAAAAATTTTGTGACTATCACAAGATTCAACTAAAGTAACAATACTATGATGGGACGAAGAAGAAAATTTAAGCAAGTAAGGTTAGGAAAGTTGAAGATAATCAAGTAGAAATGATCAAAAAGTCAGTGGTAATGAAGCCAGAACAGATGAAAGATAATCTGTGTGGCTACAACGTTTATAATGTATCCATGGTCAAAATATTGGGGGCAATCCCTTTGTTTTAATAATATGATTTCACATTATTCCATTCTTTTAGAACAAAAGACCATTGTCCTCCATAGGTGTCTGCCACTGGTGAAGGGAAAGGCTTTGCAAATCACAGTATTATGAAGTTAACCCTGCCATTTCAGTCTAGTCTGTGGGAAGCTTGCTACACAATTAAACACAGCTTACCTCCAAGTAAAGATGCCCAAGACAAGTGATTGAGAGTCACTCCACCGACTATGCTCTTTTCCTTGATATGAGTTGGGCTGCAAAATTTGAAAATGCATTCAACATAGACAAAGATATTTTAATTCCTAAATCATGTTTAATCTTACAATCTTTGCTATCTTAACAACAACAAAATGTGAAATCCAAGCAAAACACTGAAAATATTGACAATAAAAATATTCTTTAAATAGCAAATTCCATTTTCTCTCTATTAAATTTTCTTGTGCAAAATTTGTCTTGTTCTATATTTCTAAAAAATTTCATAAATCTAATTAACTATACCTAAACTCAATTCCCTCTAACATCGAAGAATCAAACCTTGCTTCTCATATTCCAGTATAGCTGCATTTTAATTCTACTTGTAGATTTACAGTAAAAAATGTGTTAGGAAAATAAACCATTAACAAAACAATAATTATATATATGTACCTTTGGAAAAATCCTTTTTCTCCAACTTTTGGGAGAGCTAAAACAAAAACAGCAAGGCATATAACTGTTAAACAGCAAGGCAAAATTATCAAAGTGTATAATTTTTCAAAGATTGTCTTAGATATAAAGTACTAAAATCCTTTTTAACATTGTAATATTTTAAGAAAGCAATTTTGAGAGATTATTCTAATGTTTTGTTAAGAAAAGTTTTTAAAATGTTTTTTATATCTTTTAGTTATAAGCAAACAGGTAGAAAACATTAGATACCTTGCACCTTGAAAAATTGATCAACCACATTGCTCCCACAACCAAGAACAAGCTTTCCTGAAATTCAATTAAAGTACACAAAATAAATTCAGACTTAGAAGGAAGAAAAACAATTAACTTGTCTATGCAAGTCATAATTAAGATGCCTGCAAATAGGCCAAGGACTAGAAGAACACCAGGGTAGCAACAGCAATCAATCAGTATGGGAAAAATTTGTGTAGAGATATCAATGCAGTCCTGGTAATATGAAATTTGTCAGCGCGTGATGGCGTGCAATCAATCAAATGGAGAACTTATGATTTTTATGAACATCTGATAGCCTTTTAAATGTCATATATTATGCAAATATGTATATATTTGAAAAAGCAGATAAGGTTTTCAAAAAACCAAATAGTTCTACGGGATTTTAGAGGAAGTTGCTTCAAAACAAAATAACTCAACAAAAAGGATTCAAGTTTTTAGGCCCTGTTGCCATTACTCTGTTTCTGTGTAAGAACAGATTCAAATGAATCCATTTTAGATTCTTAGTTCCATTAATACACTCAAAGATTGAGTCATTTGATACCAAACCAAAGTGATTCAAAAACACTGTTCAAAGTAGAGTCAGTGGAAAAGGAATCATTTGAATATGGAGTCATTCTATCTCAGTTTCAAAAAGAGCTCGAACAAACGATATGAGAACGGATAAAAAATAAAGTAAAGGAAACAAAACGAATTTTTATGTTTTGAACATGCCCGACATAATACTTTCAGAAAAATACAAGAAATGGAAGGACATAACGGAGACATACAAAAACAGAGTAGTGGAAACACAGCCTTAAAGAGTTATTATGTCCCCAAAAATTCTATCAAGATAACACACACAAAATAAATCTAAAATTAGAGAAAACAAACAAGAAATTGAAAGAAACAAAAGAGAAAAAGAAAAGTAATGCAAAACGTGGAACTGCATGTGCAATAGAAAGCAAGTCTCAGGTGTTTTAATGTGTGTGTGAAGGCATGCGCATGTGATTGCACACCAAATATTACCAGGACAGTCAATGTGTCACACCTCCCCCCCTCCCCCCCCCCAACCTTTGAACATTCTTTGAATTAGTCAGAAAATTTGAGAGGAAACAGAAAATCTAAGTTCTGATTTCAATGCTTATTAATAACAGCGAATTGTATCACAAAACACTTATGGCAAGAAATTTATTAATTCAGACTTGGAAAAACTTTTCCTTATATGATAAGGTTCTGGAAAAAAGGCCTTGTGGCATTTTAGTACAAAAATTACAATATGACAGTCCTCACCCTCCCAAAAATATCCATCAGTTTGTGTCCCTGCAAATTGACATGGATATCATCTTCTAATTGGGGAAGAGCATAGTCCTAGTGTTCCCAATCATTGCAAATGCTGGAAGGGCTCTGTCAGAGCTGGCAAGGTTATAGCATATTGCAGAACAAGACAAAATTATTGGGCTCACAAACAAACAAAAATGCAAGAGTTCACTCTGAAGTTGTACTTTCTCCATTTATCTACAGCCACACTATGCAGGATAAAGTTTTATATAAATGGTAAACCCCTTACTAACGAAATAGTATAATATTCAATGATCATGGCCTTTTGAGGCCCTTTAGCTCATCTATTGAAAAATATCAAACCATCTTTTGTAATACATATTTGACAAACAATCTTTCAACAGCTTCTTCTGATTATGATAAATACCAAAAAGATAATATCCTATTGATAACTAATTTATAATATATTCAACACCCTTTCTTTAGCAAGTAAGTAAATCTTATAAGCGACAAGACACAAAACAGAGCATTACATTATGGCACACAAACGCTCTAGATTTAATTTTAAACAATAAATAACAATTACATGTCCAAACTAAAATCAAGACCCAACCCTAAACTTGTACTATCGCCTTTTCATCTGGAGCCACTGCAGGTGCAATGGTGGATGTGGTGTGTTGTTAGCCACTTCTTTCTTTCTAACTAAGAGATCATGCATTCCATCCAAATACTTGTCTTCATTGGTAATGATGGCAACTTGATAGCCATAACTGATTGTTGGTGATTGGTTTGATTGATGATCACAATGATTGATCAATGATGATGATTTGTATGATTGATGGTAACTGATTGAAGACAATTGTTTGATGATGATATGACGGATAGATTATAATTGATAAACAATTAATGGTGGATGCATCATATACATGAATCCTCTATTAAATAATACAATTTGCATAGCTAATGAAAATGTTGGCTACTCTTGACTTCAGAGGGGGAGTAAGGAAATAAGCTGATTTATAGAATGTCTGACTTAAACATGGTATGACTGTCAGTTTGAATGAGGTAGAGAAATCCAACAGGATTTCAACAGTCTGACTTAGTTAAAACATCATGTTCAGGTTAATTATATTCAAAACCAGCAACAAACATTTCTACAAAAAACCAAATGAAATAAAACAAGTCTAAGTTAAAGGGTATGACTTAACGGGATTAAATTGTAGTAATGGGATTAAATTGGGTTTACATTCTAATTTCTGAACCCTGTTTGCTTGGCCAAATGGAATAAGTAACTCACCTCTAAAACCTACCTGTTAGACAGTCCAAGAATTTAAGTGGGCTTTAATTAGGAACATTATTACTTTTTACACAACAAGCTGGTAAATCAGCGTACAAAAACAAAGCATGGTATGACAAACCTTTGCACCTATTTCATTTCACTGTCATATGAAACACAAAAATTTCAATAAACCTTATATTTTCAAAAATAGACCATGATGAAGTCAAAGCAAAGCTAAAATATAAACCAATAATTCTATGAAAATTTTCAAAATATTTTTTTCAGAGCCATTTACATCCAATAACAAAAGTATTTAACAACAAAGAGAGAGGGGAAGCACAGAGAGACAGTGGGAGAGACGTCTAATAAATGTTTAAAACGAAACAGAATGAAGTTTTCGTAAGTTTATTTACCATTCTTTTTCTCCTCTTCTGTTGATAGATTCCTGCGGACAAAACTCTTTCTTGGACTGCAATTTCTGGCAGCGGTTCTGGCAACCTTTCTTAGAAGCGCCATCTGCGTTGGTCTTGTCAAACCTCGGTCGAAATTGATGATCCTAGCTCCTTTTTGTCGAGTTATCAGATGATGACTTCGAACTATCCCTTGCTTCCGGGCTGTCGGAAAACTTTTCCCTTTTTTCAAGCCTTTTAGATCCCTACATATCAATCACGAGAAATGTTGTTTGGAAAAATATCCCGTGATGTTTCAGAAATTATAATTGAAGTGAATTCATGCTTACGAGGTTGTTGTTGTTGCCTCATCGAGAAGTGTCTTTGGAAGGAAAGGACAACAGAAAAGTCTCCAAATTAGGAAAGGAAAAGAAAGGGGGAAAGATTTCGGTTCAGTGGTTATACCAAAGAGTACTAACCCTACATACAGATTTGCTTTGAAGAGCAATTCTTTTAACTTCATCTTTTGACTTCAGATTTAGATAAAGGTTTTTGATAACTATTTTGTACGCAAAGTCTTATGTACTTTTGCTTTGGAAGCCAGATGGAGCGAATTCTTTCACTGCTTTTCGTCATACCTAACAGATGCGTGGAATGTCAAAAATAGGACGATAGCCATTGCGGATTTCTTGCCCCAATATCAGTGGCGGCTCGTGACTTTCACAGTTGGGAGGGCAGACCATCAAGGTCGAGTTTGCAAATTTTTCACTGTATTCATGGTTCGATGTTGATCGTCATGGAGCGCAGAAGAAAAAGCATATATAGATGTGGTTGTTGTTTAGCGATGATGTCATTTTATGGCCAAAATTTTTCTTGCCCCGAATTCCTCCAAATAAGCCAATCACAGGCCGCGTTTCGCAATGCTCGAGGTCGAAAATTAGCTTGTGCGCATGTCGGCTAGGGGCAAAAAAAACTTTGCCCGTAAAATGACATCATCGCTCAAGGCACTAGCGGGCCAGAAGCGAGGCTAAGGACGAGACGGGATAGCAAGGAGCTTTTTCTAGAAGAGATACAAACTTATATAATTAACCACAGTAAGACACTATCTTCAAAATTAAATATGAATATCATAGATTTCCTTTGAATCTTCTTGAGGGGGCATTGCCCCAGATGCCCATTAGCAAGAGCCGCCACTGCCCAATATCCATGTATGAGGGCTTTCTGCAAGAAAACATGTTTATTGTAGCGAAGGGTAATTCAACCAAAGATGATCCATCTAAGTCCAAGATCCATCCTAATATTCGTTTGCACATTTTATATATGCACAAGCATTAAAGCTCTGAGATAATATCAGAGTTGCATGCGTTGAATTAAGTACTCGCTGAATCAAATCATTGCAGATCGGCACTGTCAAAACATCCTTCAGTTGAGTATCCCTTGTGTATAGAAAATTAAAAGAAGATTAAGGACCACAGCAGTACTATAGGTGCTTTGAGTCCAAGAAAGGCAGCAAAAGCAGAAAAATAACGGCACTACAGCATTCAAGAAAAAACATCACAAACAACAACAGCATTAGCAACAGCAACAACACTCTTGTTAGGCACGACTTGAAAACCTCCCCATCCCAAGAAGCTCACGACTAAGATAACAAGCCAGGTTGAAATTTTGTCCCTTAATGTTCAGAATAACCCTAGCATGTAAATAAAAGGTTATAAAAAATTTACACGTTCATATAGATATATTAATATATACAAACCAACACAATATGTTTAGAATAAGCAATAAAAAGCGTTATAACATAATCTTGTTAAACATCACTGAATGTTTCAGCCAGTCTAATGTTTATTATTTCAAGCAGCCAAGCCTGCTATCTAGCGTTTGGATAAGAGGATTTCAACCAAAAACTTCAAACTAAACTCTTCCACAAAACATCTGCGACTTATTTCAGGACTTTTGTTTAACATTTGGAAAGAGTAAAATTAAATCTATAAACAAAATAAATATTAATAAATAACAGTAACATACAATATGTACGAGGAATGACATATTTAGCGTAGTTGGTAGCCGGTGTAACTGTAGGTTCTGTATTACGTAAAGAAGTGGCGTAGATAGAACAATTTATAGCGAGGGCTAGAAACTTAGATTTTCTATCTTTGAGTATTTCTATTGAGTACATGAAATAACGATGTCAGAACTAAAATATAAAAGTCTTTGCATATATTCAAACTTACTTATGTTATATTCAGCTTAAAAACTTTCCTCTCAAGATGTAGAACACTAAGATATAATTCCGACAAGATCAGAGGTTTTTCGAGAAAATAGCACTTTGCTTTAGAGTGGGGCTTTCGCCCCCTCTCACGCCCTTCTGTCTGCGCCACTGACGTAAAATATATATGATTTGCAATGATAAAAACTGCACATCGTAAGGCTCTAATTGGAAAAGGCAAAGTAAGATTCCTTTTTTTAATTAGGAAAAGGCCATCAAAGGTAAGTGTACAGCGGCGTTAGACTGATTTACTTTGAGGAAAGAAGTTAAGGGCTCTTGCGCAACCGGCATGCTTTGCGACTTTACTTTCAAAACCGGCCTAATATCAATTTCTCAAGAAAGCTGCCGCTAAACATGCCAGTTGTGCGAGAGCCTTTAAGTTTAGGGGTTGTTGCATGCAGAAATCGCTTAGTCGTTTAGAAATTAACAGAAAAGTCGTTTAGCATACGGACCATACCCCTAATGGTCGGTATATCTAGGTGTACCGACAACATCTTAATTTATAAAGTTCATAACAAATTAAGCTTCAATTAGCCGTGATAAGTGCTTGATCAGTTCTTTGTTATCAATCGTTGTTTTCAATTACCTATCAATCTTTGTTAACGACACCATAAACTCTGAGAAATGCTTCTACAAGGCTACTTTTCTTTCTGTGTTGCCATTGGAAACATCTGTCAGCTCTATCGAAGATGTAGAGTGGACCGAGGTTGCATATGATGGTGGCTCCGAGGCTATCACGCTTGACTGTTGCTGCTGCGAATTGTTGTACATTGGTTGGGGCTCTGCTCCACGAGAATTGAAGACAATGCGATACCCCTGCGCAGGCCCGGCTGCCAGAATACCCAAGTACTTGTAATACGAAGCAACTACCCAGATGCATAAAACCTCAAGCAGCACGCCAACACCGTAAATAACAAAAACACGTAGGCCATCAAGAAAAGAGTGAGCAATTGTCATGTAGAATATTATAATAGCAAAGTCTAGAATAATCACAGCAACAGCCCAGCTTATCCATAAAGCCAGCAAACCTCTCAGTATTGGCTTATTAATAATCCCACAGATAAGTAAGGCCAGCGAGACAAGAATGTTTAAAGAACCAACCAGTGCCACTGTTACGTTGGCAGTCTTGTTGCTCTCGAGGTCCTTCTCATGCTTTCCTGGTGAAAATTTTGGATTTTTTTCCAAAGTTGCATTTCCATGTGAAGTGTTCTGGCTTTCATGATGGCGACTGGCGCTTCTTACATGTGTCACTCCATCGTGAATGAAGTAAATAGAAAATGCCTGTAAAAATAAAAGGAGTAATTGGATTCATCTTTAGCAGATGGCATTGGGTATTATAGAGTGCCTGTTATAAGGGACAAAAAGCCGAAGTTAAAATTACCATAAAACCGTGATTGCAGCTCTAAAAATTGTCTACACCATAAATATCTGCCGTCCAACTTTGACGCGACTTTAATCGAAGAAGCTTCCTTCACTTAACTTCCAAACGTTAGCCGCCTAACCCTCATAGGCTGGAATCTGCCGAATATATCCAGGGGCGGATCCAGTGGGGTGCGAAGGGGGCTCGAGCACCCCTCAGATTTGAGAAAAAACATTTTGGGGATTAAAGCTTATTCTACCGCAATCTTGTTTATTATTATTTAAACCATTTAAATAATACCGGGAAGTATGCACATCTCCTGAAATTGTTATATCCGCTTCAATGCCCCGTCTCACAACTGTTCAACATCGTTATTTCAGTCCATGCATTGAAGTATTTTGAAACTCCCCCTGGTTGTCCTGTATAGCATTCTACAGACTCGGAAAGCATTGTCTCCTCTTATATCCAGCCACTTAAGGAACCCGTGGCCTGTAAATTATACGAGTTTCTGCACCCGTGGAAGTTAATCTAGCCAATCACGTTGCCAGGTCGAGGGGTTCTAAACTTTGGCGCGAGAACCCATGGATTTCAAAAATCCAAAACATCAAAGAATACCGACCAAACCAGGGGGAGTTTCTTCGCTTCAATCTACAGTCAAATGTATAAGTGGTTTTATGACCAGGGGGAGTTGAGGTTGACCAGGGGGAGTTGAGGTTGACCAGGGGGAGTTGAGGTTGACCAGGGGGAGTTGAATTATGATACAGCACGCGACGAATGCTTAGGCGCAAATTTGCAATATGTTTTCGTGGATCTTTTGACGATCTTTACCTGATTCTCGATGCTGTAACGGCAGAACTTGTAAACGCTGTGGTTTATATAACAGAACGGTTTCAAGTTTCAACTCCGTGTTTCACGTCTTATTCATAGACCATGAGGTATGATTTATATTCAGAGGATAAAGCTTGCCCGAGCCCTTGTTATTCTTTTTTTAATCATTCAAGAACTACATAAAAAACATCTCAAAAACTTGCCCTTACTATTATTGACCAAAAGGGGTTTCCTTTTTATACCTACTTATATTCCTGCGAATACTTTTTTCTCTAAGAATTTCAAAAACATAAAAATACTCAAAACGCCAGGCCCATAGCGAAACGTTCAGGGCCTTCTTTGTTTGGTTTGGCTTCATATGTCGATGCATGCTGTGTTTGAATCCCTGTGTTCAACTTTTGCACTGCACTTCAAGGGCTTCATTCCACCAGCCACGTTATTTTTTTGGTCAAGCTGATCAAGTTCTAATAAATGGCTGCAAAGAGTCAAAAATTAAATTTTGCTTTGAAAATTTGTGGGCTCGGGCCTTTTGCCACTGCGGGCCATCATATCATATTTGACTACAGTTTCTATACTTTTGTACCCTAAGTGAATATAAGAGGGGCGAGCTGCAAATTGCGTTCAATTGGCATAAAAGCTGAAACCAAAAATTACTATATAAATCAAGGCATCCAGGCTTTTTAGTTTATGGAAGACTTCCATTTCATTATGGCTTATTAGCAGGGGTACGGAGTTTGTGCATAGCAACACCCTGGGTTACCAAGCCTTACGTTTTAGAACCCCTCAGAATAATTTCTAGATCCGCCCCTGATATCGAAAAGCATCTGGGGCAGCAGGGGAATATATAGCAAGCTTAGTTGCCAAAATTTCGCTTTTAAACTTACCTAGCATAAGGTTACGGTAAACGTTTTTGACACGATATTTCGTTTTCTCTCCCTTAAAGCAAAACTATTAATTGAATCAGACTAAACTATACATCATTCGATTCCCAAGAATGTGGCGATTCCAACCCTATCAGAATAATTAGCAAAGATTGTAAAATGATACTTTCCAGGCAAACTTATTGCTAAATGAGTGTACCACCTTCAAAAGCTATTTTGTACCCTTGCGTTTGAGGTAACAAAATCTGACTTATATCAGCAGAAAGCTCAGATCCTTAGGCCTGGTTCAAACGTCGCACTTCTCATGTGCTAAACCCAACTCTGTTTGGAGCGACACTTGAGCATGTTTAGCGCGACTCCCGTTTCAAACGTCGAACTTAATCATGTCGCGCCAAATGGGTTTTAGGATTGTTACATAAAGTATCTTGGTTAAGGCGCACAATCTCAAATATTTGTTTGAAACGCATGCGCCCTCCAAGAAAGAAATAGATTCTGTGAAGGAAAATAAATTAAATATAATTATGCATTGAGTTCGGTACATGACAAGTTCGACGCTTGAAACCGTGCCGTGCTGGAGTCGTGCAGCTCGGCAAGCTCTGCCGATCCAAACTAGTCTGCCACTCCTAACTAAATCTGCCGTACCAAATTGATTCAAACGTCGCGCCCCTCATGTACTTAATTCTCGAGTTAGGTTCGGCACATGAGAAGCGCGACGTTTGAACCAGACCTTAGCTACCAAAGTCTGTCTCAGATTTTTTAAATTCCTCCTCCACTTGAAACTATACCATGTAAAAAATTGGCAAACAATTTTTCTTCCCTCTCACAGCTGTATTTGGCTATAAAAGACGGACCAGAGCAAATACAAAAATTTAAAGACACTTTGCTTACCCGACATCTTTCCTGGCCGTGGGCAAAGTTTTGAGCCATTCGATTGGTTCATTGGGTTCAAAATAGCTTTTTGGTACCTGTATATAGACGAATTGTAAGTCCGGAGAAAACAGGATTTTACTGATCATACTTGCAAGGTACACTCGTAAACCACAGTGTAATCCGGGTCAAGTCACTTGAAGCTTTAAGATCAATAAGCCTGTTTAAATAAACACGGCCGTACATTGGATACATGGATGTGCCATGCGATATTGTAAATTAGACATGCGACCACAACCGCAAAGCAACGATAATCGGCTTTTCAGGTCAAGAGATTTTCAGGTCTCAACTAAAAGTTCTGATAAAGAAATTATGGAAACCTTCGTTTACATGTAATTTTTTCCATTTTCAAAATTTCTATTAGTTTCAAACATGGTATCGTTGTGTGCCTTGAAAGTTCGGCTACTTAAATGTGAAAAAATCGAAAAATGGATATTTTCACCCAGAAAACGTTTACCGTAACCTTAACCTTACAATTATGGAAACTTATAAGGGAACTTAGGAAAGGAAGATTGGTATGGAAACGAAAGTTATAGTCAATAAAATGTTTTTTACCATCAAGCTGCATTAACTGAAAACACCGTAGGCATGTATCGGAAAAAATCGAAAAATCCGTAAGCGGCAGGCGGAAATATGGCTGCGGCCGTGAAACTGCAAACCTACAACACAGCCCCAGAAACAGCCCGGTAGAGACTTAAAGCACTGGCTGATGTCCAAGTGTGCTTATAGCTTTGATAAACTATGATAAGGATAAAATTGATTCCTTTTTCGCCAATGCATTCTATAATCATTGCGAAAATTTATGTCTTTAAATATACCTACTGTTAACCTTACAACCATGGTGATTATGGTGTCGAGAAAATGTTTCTGAACAAAGAGCAAAAGGAGAAAGCACCGTACACGTATACTTTTAAGATTATCATTATCAAATAAATTCAAGTTTTTAAAATCTTGCAGTCAGATTTTCTATCTAAAAACATTTTTATTTCAATAATTCCGCCATATAATTCAAAACTGCAAGATGAATAGTTGATCAGTTTCTATTTTACGAAAAGACAAAAAGTTTGCTCGAATTTTAATTATCTTAACTATCTGTCTCCTTTTGGAAAATGCAGTGACCTCCACAGATCATAACCAATGCTCTCAGGATCCAAGTTTTATAACGTTGGCCTAAAAAATTTTTTCTGAAGCCTAGCCCTAAAATTTTTTGTTCAAACAATTGTTATAGATAACTTAAGCTCTCAGTACAAAAACTCTCAGCCAAAAACGATTATCAATCTCAATAGCTAAAGATGTCAAGTTGCTAATCCTATATCATTGTTTTTTTTTAGCTTTTTTTGTGGCTAAATGTTATAACAAAATCCAAAGGTATTCAAGCGACATGTTTATACAGTCATTCAATGAATCTTTAAAAACCTGTTGGACATCAAAATCAAATTCAATATCGATGTCCTGATAAAAAGTTTTCAAGAATGCTTTAGCCATGGGTCTGTTCATTCCTAAGTCTGATTAAGCCATGTTTTGACTGAGATATTTCTTATTTATGGAAAATTTGTATTCGTTGTTGAGCACCTACACAGTATTTTAACGATTTATTAATAAACATACTACTTGTGAATATAAGCAAATTCACCATATCGCTACAGTTAATTGAAAAGAAGAAAATTGCATTCCTGACGCTATTTATGTCATTGTATATGAGCAAATTTAGGCCTTGTTACAGATAAAAGAAGTATTCATACATACTATTTGTAATACAGCAATCGTGATGGCGGCATAACGGAGATGGAAGAAGCCACAACAGTCTTTCAGGTATCGAACCATCCCTGATAGTTCGGTGGCTACTTTAATTACTCAATATTTTCATCGCAAAGCTTTGCTGATAAGTTTCAAAGCAGGTTGGAAATGCTCACAATTTTTGTTAATAATTTATTAGCTGCAGGAACAGGGAACTTTCAGCTGCCTCACATTGGGCATGCGCAGTATTTCGAATCGCTAGGTCAGATGACAATGAAGATTGTCTTTGCAGGTATGCTCTGAATATATAAGAATTAGATTGATTAACATGAATCACCATAAACCCGTAAAGGTGATAGGTTTTGAATAGCTTTTCACAATTCTTCTATGACTGCTTGCTACATTGAAAGAAAAACAGCATTTTTAGTGCAGCATCTGTCATTAAGTATGAGACGAAAGATGGTAAATTTCAGAGACATCTTGCCTTGAACCTTTCAGCATCAACAAAGAAAAATGAAGAGATTTAAGAATTTAACTGATGATCTAGATAAAAACTGGTCTAGAATCAACTAAAGATCTAGATAAAAAAGTTTTGGTTGTTGAAGCTCCGTCTACACGACATTGTCAATGAAAGCACTTTCATTTCTTTACGTTTTCACCTCCCGCCTACACGAAAACGATAAATCTGTAGCCAAAAAACGGAAAAACTTGAAACCACCTTCATGATAAGACGATCTTGATAATAAGCGATTTGAAAATGCATCATTTCCGTGCACCATTTTGACTCGTCTTGATTTTAAAGTATCTGTGCAGACAAAGCCAAAATAGTTTCAGTTTATGCGGTTTTGTCTCTGTAAGATTTGTCAAGCAAATGAACATCAGACATTATATGACGGTCACTTTATGTTTTTAATGGTGTTACCTCTAAATATCATTATTGAGCTTGTTAATTGCTTGAGGAATCTTGTTTCGTTTAAAAATTTGATAACATTTTTTAAAAGGAGTTCAGTTCTTTTGAAAACGTACTTTTTGAATTATTAGAGGAAGCAAACCATGTCCATTCTGAACCAAAGAATCTATGATCCGCTGGCTTCGCATATATTTAGTAATTTACCGCTGAGCGGCCATGAATGATAACAATTTTATATAGTTGACTTACTTTCCCGGTGGGAATTCGTCCACAGTATTGAAACAATAAAAAAATCTGTTTTTACACCAACTGAAAACGTGTAAATGAAATTTATACCTAAAAAATATTGTCAAACATTTTTCTGGATTTGCTTTATTGCAATTTTTTTGCCATTAAATTTTAATTTTTTGCAAGACTCCACTTTAAGTACAAATAGCCCAGAGGGTGGAAGGGGACCACCACCACCCGAGCGGAGAATTTATGAGACCAATCTATTCTGGATCAGTTTTTCGTGTAGATTCCGAATTTGGGTGTTGATCCCCCGTTTTAGGGGGCTTTTCAGAGATATAGGGGGTCTAAAGTCCGATTTTAGGGCTTATATAAATGTCAATAAAATATAGACAGGTCAGTTTTTTGATGATATCTATGCTTTTTGACTCCCATTTGGAAGTGAGGGGGCCATAGAAAACGAAACAGGAGTACAAAATACTGTAAATTCCACGAAAAACTGATTTTTCGCAACTGAATGGAGTACTGTAGCATGATCACATAGGGAAATGGCTGTTTGTACTCACCAGGAATGTGGCTTTCTCAGACATGTGTAATGACTGATATGGAGATTTTCTTATAACTACAGCTTTATTGCTATGGATCAGAAAGGAAATGAGGCCCAAAAGCAAATCTTTATGAGAAGTACTTTAACACATGGTTTTTTGTCATAACCTAGGAATGTAACTTGTATGTGCTTCACAGCCTTAAACGATAATTACCTGTCAACATTGAAGACCATTGAGGGTGTAAAAGTGTAGAGGTTTGGATTTTTTTTCAAATGACCCAAAAACTGCAATTTCATTGCTTACAAATTCATTATCATTTTCAATGTTCTGTGATTAAAGCAAGAGTAAACTATGAAAGTAGTTAGAATATATGGCACACAGAAAAAGAAGATGAGCTGTTCATTACACTCATTTAGTCATTGAAGATCAGGTCCTTTGTCCTTTAACGATATCGCCAGTGTTACCTGAACTTTACGAAGGCCGTATCTGTCTTTGCAAACAAAACGCAAAAGGGGAAGAAAGTAAGCAAAAAGGCATCTCCTTAAAAATGAAAACAGTGACGAAAGCAAGCGCCTAATAACAAGGGCCTATCAATGTTAATAAGGGGAAGAAGCAATTATTGAAACTTATATAAACTTTCATCATGCCGAACTCTGCAAAAAGCTCCAGCATTAAGAGAGGGTAAAGCTTTCCTGGTATAATAAGTACACAGTATTTTGTAGTATGAAGTCGACTACCCTTACTGCTACAGCTGTCCACGATCCCACTAACGAAGTACTTGAAACAAGCGAAGAACAGTGTAAGCTGACTCTTTCCTGTGTGTTCATATATAACAAATCATGAACCGATCCGTCGCAATGAAGACTTTAACTGGAATGTATTGTTTCATTAACGAGAACAGCAGACTAAGTTAAAAAGGGGTTAGAAGCCGAGTTCGGTGATAGTATCCCCTTCCTCGCTGTCTCGTGAAGCTCAGGTACTTAGAAGTATGAGGCACATAAAAATACCACAGTTACCAGCCTTATGAAGGACAGAAAAGAGGAGATAGGCAATTTGCTTTGTTGTTGATTTGGTTGCCACCATTCGATATATATTATATTAACATCCTTGTTATCTTGCTTGCTAGGCAGGAACCTCATTTCTAAATATTTATTGATAGTGGGACAGGTAAAAATAGAAAAATCTTCGCTCTAGCTGCTTGTCAAAAAGAAGCCCCGCTTGGCTTGCATGCATTTAGTGGAAATGACTATATTTCGTTATTTTCATGTACGAAGAGTGTGTACATGAAGTGGGGCTGCTCGATGTCCGGGAACGCATGTAGGTAGATGAATAGATAGGTGGGTATGTAGCTAGGTAAGTAGGTAGGTAGAAAGGGAGATAGGGAGGTAGGTAGGTAAGTAGATAGGGAGGAAGGTAGAAAGGGAGGTAGGTAGGTAGGTATTTTTTAGAAAAAGTTGGAAGCTTATGCAAGGCACAAAAGCATTCGTTACAACTTTCGCAAAGCTAGGGGCATCAAGTAATCCTATAAATTATGTAATTGGGGGTATTGAAAGGTTTACGTGTGCGTTGTTTGGAGAAAAGAGTTTATCGTCTGTTCATGATATTCAACGGAAAAATTTTTGGAAAGATTTTTCAAGGGGTCAAAAATCACAGACTTCTCTTTGCAGCCACCATGCAAAAACAGCCTTTTAAGATACATCAAGCGTTGCAAATTACATTGCACATATGTGCAGACAAGCCTCTTTACCAATGATAGAGCACGAAGGCTCAAGTACACCACGTGTGGAAAGGTGACTTTTCTAATTCTGTTTAATGAATTTCTTTCGCAAAATCCAGAGGATGTTCGAAACTACTAGTGGAGGCTGACGATCTTGTAGAAGTGGAAGACTTAAGAAGAGGCATTGATATGTCTGAGGATAAGGATGAAGATGAATAATTTTTTGGGTAGACTTGATAGTATTCAAATATATTGTAACAGTAATGTTTTCTTTTGGAAAAAATTTAATTTTTTACACCTCCCTTAACCCCCTAAATTCTAAATATAGAAAAACACTTTCAAATATCAGCCAACAATCATAGATATAGTCAAAGAACATATCTATCTTTATCTTATTGAAATTTATTGAGGAAACCAAATTTGTAGCAATTAACCCCAAAATTTGTCTTTAGACCCCCATATCTCGGGAAAGCCCCCTTAAACCGTTGATCAACACCCAAATTCGAAATCTACGCAAAAAACTGAACCAGAATAGATTGGTCTCATAAATTCTCCGTTCGGGTGGTGATGCTCCCCTTCCACCCTCTGGTCTAAAAAGGGTCATTCCTAGCGTACAATTGGAAGCAAGTTTCAGTGACAATTCGTAGTCTGAAATTTTCTCCTGAGGCAAATTTAGCTTTTGAAGTGATACAGCATTTTTTATCTTTGTTAATTAATGGACTCAGCTGCAATACTGAGAAAACCTTATCTTCTAACGGTAATCTGTATAATTGTAACTCTAACTCGGGTATCTTCATTGTAAACTTCATAATCTTTGCATTATGCATAACAAGCGTACAAATAACTTAAATGATGTCTGCTCTCTTCGCTTATCGAACGCATTTATTGACTTATTCATATACTTTGAAAAAGCATCAACCTGATATTCATCACAAAAAGTCTGTCAAATAATTTGGGATGACAAGAGCGATGATATACTTGAAGATAAGACTCTTGGGTAATATAAACGTTACCAAACTTGAGGGAAACTTTGATAGGACCAAGGATATTGGTACGATGAGTGTGGCCATCTGACATGGAATGAAAATAATTCACGAAGAAAAAGACATTGCAAGGGCCTTAAATTTTAAAACGTAATATTTGCATAAAGAAACTGAGAGCTTCAGCTTTGAATATGATGAAGAACTTTGCAGTTCATTCTAGACGGCTGGGGATGGTTTAGTGGTTAGGATCGTAAACTACAGATCAAAGAGCATGTAGATCGCGTCAGTGGCATTACCAAACTTTCACTTACAGTGAGGATTCGAGGCGAAGGAATCATGACGTATAGTAATATTGAGAGGAGGAGATACTAAGCAAAATTTCTCAGTGTCCTAAAAACAGCCCTCGGAAGATAGGCAGGTGAGTAACAATTAAAAATTAAAAATCTGAAAATCCTTCCTTTGGCTGTTTACACGATAAGATCACTCTTAGATACTCGTTGGGTAAAAAAACCTTTTCTCTAATTCTAGTTTAGAAAATGTAGATTTTTTTATCTCCTGTGATACTAGCAGAACTGCATAAAGAGATAAAAACGACAATAATCGTCAAATGATTTATAACTTTTTCTATCAACACAAATTAAAATACGTCTTAATCTGCATCACATTTGCTGTTTCTGCATTTGCACCAGTCTCTACAGCAAAATTGGGTAGCATGTCCCAATTTTTCCTCCTGCAATGCCATAACATTTAACACGAACTCGGTCACCTCCAAATGTATATATGGGATTTCTCACTTTTGACATGAATGTCAAGCTGTAGATGGCAAAGTCAAATTCTGGTGACGTTCCAACGAATGCACCGCCAATCGATTTCAGTAACCCATACCATGAAAACTGGCATGTGAAGACTGAGCTTTGCTGCAATCAAAATAAACAAATTAAGGGCAAAGTGAAAATATAAACTGCAGTTGCTTGTATGATTGCAAAAGCTGCTGATCAAATGCTGACATGGATTCAACAGCTCTCTGATTCGATTGGTTGAGACCACGCTACGTACTTGTACGTTGATTGGCTTAGACTGATTCGTTGCTTCAACCAAGAAACGTGCTACATATACGGGCACGTCTAGGCTTATTGTAGTAGCAACTTTTAATGTTCAGTTGAGGACTTTCATGCATAGTAAAATTGTTAAATTAAATTTTCTTAATGTGTCATCAGTTGAGCTTGTTAATTTTAGCTCTCCAGACCCTCGCAGTTACTCTATCTTTCTGAACAATCTAGGTAAAAACAACTCTTGAATATGTACATGTAAAACAATACATGTGTACACATGTGTAAAAACAGGACGATATTTAAAACTGTTTTGATATGAAGTACCTTGATGTAACCCTTGTAGCCCTTGTAGTCTATATTACGATTCTTCTCTTGCAAATAAAACTGAATCCAATTGTGAAGTCCGAGTACTTTGGATGAGTCAGTTTCACCAACAAACACATGCTCAAATCCAGACGAATCCAAGCCACTACCAAGAGAAAAATCTACATATAAATCAAGGGGTCTGGGACGGTTGACGTGTTCTAGTAGAGTTTATTTAGATTCCCCTATGGAGAAGTAACATATCAAAGGCAGGTATAATTCAGATATGCAACGGAATTGCAAAAAAATGTGCAAATAACCCGCTTAATCATAAAGCCTTAATCAAAAAATTAATCAGAGATATTGGCTAAAGCGTACGAGCGACGAAAATCATAAGTTAATTTTGCCTGCTTTGCGCTACCTTGACGATTTTTACGCAACTCTCTGGGATTGCAGCCTAGCCGCCCTCACCCCCTGGCCCCATCTTATTTGAGAACAGAAACTTTACCGACTCTTTCATGAAAAGGTTACTTTTATATTCATTGAAAAATCTAACATCAGAGGCACACTTAACTTGCCAAGTATAAAAACTACAGTGGCTGTATGATAACTTGCTGGTTGGCAATTCCGAAATTAGATTACTATTACCTGCCACCTGCTTACTTAGACATTATTTGTGACGAAGGTATTTCTTTAATGCTCCACTTGCTAACAAACAGGATTTGGTA
Source organism: Rhopilema esculentum (assembly GCF_013076305.1). The sequence goes on along the minus strand of NW_027019762.1, from coordinate 9,349,364 downwards.
GAAGGGGTGTTTCTAGCAAACAGGGTGGAGGGGGGTGTTTTTCTTTTTTTGTATAATTCTAAACAAGGAATAATCAGAGAAACGATAGCGATGTGATTGTAGGTCCACCATTACTAAATGCTTCAGGATTCTGTCATGAAACCTTCAGAGATAGAGGGTGGTACGGGAGGTGGAACTTTTCAATACATGGGCTCTGGCACAAGGTAGAAAATGGAAAAACCAAGTGAACATTTATCTCCCATAGCAAAAGATTTGGAAAAAGCTCTTTGGTTTGCAGAAAAGTGGGGAAGCCATGCCCCCAGCCCCACCCGCTCATCGGAGGCCCTGCAATAGACGAATTACGATATAGGGGTGTCTGATACAGTGCAGTATAATGGAACAGACTTTAACGTTTACAGGATTGTTTTAAGCTAAAGTGCAAAATCAACTGCTTTCAGTGGAAAGGTTGACTCAGCCCTTATTATACTGATATTACTTCTCTGCAATTGTTGGAAGGAGAATAAAGAGAAAGTAATTTAATGAGTTAGGCAACCCTTCGTCCTGCAGTCAAGGAGCATGCGCATGGAACAAAGTCGTTATTAAGCATGCATGCTCTTTGACTACGGAACGGAAGGTTGCCTCGCGCATTAAGATATTTGCTTGCTGGGGAGATGAGCGGAGAAAAACAAGGTTTTCAAGGCTACTTCACATACAAGCATATCACCTTGTATATCGTTTTTTGCTGCTTCTTCTTGCGTACAGATTGAACCAAATATTGTAAAGACTGTTCTTGAAGTCTTTCAATGAGCACACGACCTTTTTCCTTAGCAAGAACTGGTATACGAGCTCCATAGGCCTAGTGCTTGTCACAGTATTAAGGAAGTTCCAGTTTTCACTTCTCTCCCCACTACTGACATATTCTGATGATCCAATTGCTCTTTTGTAGTTATCAAACAGGGCAACCATGGCTAAAAAATTGAAAAATCTAACAAGTTTGCTCTGACTATCAAAAGGTGTACGACTTTCAATAAGAATGGTTCAATGAACAGTGCTGGAATTGATAAATTCTTCTTTTGAATCTGATATCAGAGTTGTCAGGGATGTCAGAAAAAGTTAAGTAAGCTGAATTTGATATATTGATGGTGAATTTCTTAATAATGAACGTTTTTGGCAAAAAGTAGGCCATGAAATATAACTCGTATTTGGCTAGTGTCCAAGACACTAGTTAATCGTTATCGAGGCCCTTCCTCGCGTGTGTATATATCTTGGTGTTCTGTTTACCTGTGTTTGCAAAGAGCGTATTTGTCTTTGTTTCTTCTCTTGAAAAAAGATATTAAAGTGGGGAGCTATAGCCCCCAAGGCCTCCTGCCTGCCTCCTTTCGTACAATGTTTAAGCCTTCCTAGAAAGTGTTTATGGATCAAATCCAAGTTGGAATTCTTCTGACAATCATGCAATATTGATATTAGTCGGTACTTTAAAAGGAGGGGGGAGGGTGGGACAACTTTCGCAAGCAGTGAAGGTTTTGCGTAGATGTTCCAAAAAGTTTAATAAGGGAAGTTGCTCTGCGGTGGCCATTCATATATTTTCTGCCACCAAATTTTGAAATACTTTCGAAAAATGTATCTGTTCATGGAATTTGGAAATGGCTACCTCTGACAGACGGTTTTTGCAGTACCGACTGATTAACGAATTTGAAAAGCGGCCTAGATGCATAGTCAACACCATTGTAGCCAGCGTTTGTTTGCATGTCCAGTCTGAATCCTATCCCATGCTGCACTCTGTTTGTATCTTCTCTCCATATCTGCTCACCCAAGGCTTTCAATTCGCTATAAAAACAACATGACTACGTTTATCAAAGCTGTCTAGGAATAGAGTTGTCAAGTGATGAAACTCAACAAATCTATGTATCTAGGATTTTTAAAACTTGTTCTCATAACTTGAAAGAGCATCAAGCTCTGGCCCCATCAAACCTCTGTAATTTGGTCTCATCCGTTAACAGTAATCTGTTAGCAAACTCCAAATCTTCTCTTGACCAAAGCTCACCCGATTTTTGACAAATCTAACTGATTTGGCGTATATGAGAGTATTTTATGGTTTTATTTTATGTTATGCGGTAAAAATTCGAAAATTCTAAAAAAAGTATTTTGTGACATCACACTTGACAACTCTATCCATGGATGTCTTTGCATAGGATAAGTAGTTCCGTTTTCCCAAGTTTTCGGGGTACGCAAATATCTCGAATTTCGGGGAGCAGGAGGGCTGGGGGGCTTTAGTCCCTCCGCTTTTTGCAAAAAATGTCAAATATAAAGTAATAAAATACCGGTAAAGCCTCTTTTTATACAGTTTTACACCCCCCCTCACCCACTTTTTTAGACCCCCCACTTTCCTCAACGCTCCGCGGTGCCTGTTTAAGACCAAACTCTCTAGTACCCAATTATAAGAACATTTGTTAAAAGATGGTTGACATGAGAATATTCAGCCCAGGCTGAGTTCAAACAGGCAGTAAAAGCCATTATGGGTTACAAGTTATAAAACCACAACACGGATTGTACCCAAAAAAGCTGAACTCGACTCGTGTTACACTTGTGATCCGCCATATTGATGACGTCTTATGAATCCCAAGTTGCTAGATATCATATCTTTGGGCTTTGGTCGAAACCGCATAAAAGAAACGGCGTACTTAGTATTCTTCCAATGGCCAAGGATGTAGTCGGAAAAGTTTAACAAGGGGGCTCTTTTCGTCACGCAATCTTCCAATTTGAACACGGAGAGGGTTGATACCTTGGAGGGAGGAGGAGGACTGCCACCATGGTTGGCTGGGAGAAAAATTTGAGATATGACATTCTAAGGGTGGCCAGAAAAAGCATTTAAAATATTCACAACATCGATAAGAAAGATCCGAGGCAATATTTGAAAGTTTCTTTAATAATTATGACCAATCGGATCTTGGATTGACACATTTCTCTCGTGCTAACAAAACAAATCAGATTTTATGTGCTACTAAAAATGTCATTGAATTTTTTGAATGAATTTTGCCAATGGATTTCGGCCTAAAGCTTTATGTAAATATCTGCCTTAAAGCTTAATAGAATTACCCATATGCTTTCTGGTGAAAAGTGTTATCTAACTAACTAACTAACTAACTAAATAACTAACTAGCAAAAAGTAGCCGTTCATCGCAAATACTTTGTCCTTGCACGTCATACATAAGCCAAGAGACTCCTTTCCTTCTCGTCAGAGACCCTTCCCTTAAAAATGCTTCCAAATTCAATATTCGTGAAGTAATAGAAAACTGTAGAGATATTCTCGTGAATCTGAAGCGAGATAAACTTATGGCTTCATTATAAAAAATAAGAAATCTCCAATTTCCTAAGCTTCATTAATCATAAAGAGAATTGGGACTTTTTCTTGAGAAAGTTTCTTCAATGATTCTTCAATTGTTTGGTGAGGAGAAAACAGCGATTAATTACGAACTTGCTCTGATCAGAACATGTTGTGAATTCAACATAATTTGCTATTTTTATAGGTATTTTATGGTAGTAGACTAACCGCATTATTCCCTCCGAAATATCTGAAAAAGCAGCGTTTTTAAATAGTTTGAAGCAGTAATGAAATTTTCCTTGAAAACTGAGTGTTAAGACTAAAGAATAGTAAGATACAGTTACCTTTCGGTTATTGCTGAAGGATATGACCCACACGATCGTCTATTGAAATACTTCCTGAATCTATACCGTCTGTAACGATTCCTTCGACATGAGGCCAACGACAAAATTCCCAGCAATAGAACCAGTTTGTACAGGAGCATCGTGGCAGAGCAGGTGCACGTTGGAGATCAGAAAGTTTATGATTCCAATATTAATTGCCAAAGCAAACATACAAGTTGCAACACCTGGATACAGACTAGGTTAAATGGCAGTTTTATTTATTCAGTTGCGAGGGTTGGGTTTATGATGTCAATCAAAAACAGGTTTTACCATGAATCGTCTTTTAAACGTGTCAGTATATCAGGATTGAGCCCATGTTAGTCACTCTTTGCTTGGGGCAAATCATGTGGGCTGCAACTCAGGGCCTTTTTTAACCAACTAACTAGAAGGGCAATTGCTTCCACAGCCCCAGTGACTTTTCGTTATTTTCAGCAATAGGTTATTGTTTGTCCCCTTCTTAATTTTTGTCCCCGCAGCTAATTTCCCCTTCTAATAGGCCATGCTGTAACTGAATCAATATTAAGCATCAAAAGCGGAAGCATGATCTAGGATCTCCTTGCTTTCTTTTCTTCCACATATTCTCTTTCGTAGATCCAGAGGGTTCGACCTTGAGCCAGTTTAAGTTTCCATAAGGACGTTAGAAATACTCACGGACAAAATTACAGCCCTTGCGGTACACATTTTATCAGTTTTGAGAAGGAGAGCATCAATTGTAGCACTAAAAGCACTAAAAGCTAATCTTATTGCAAGTAGCAACGAATTGTCCCATGGAAGCAAATCAAACACGGTGCCTCATTATTAGAAAAAAAATATTAAAGCAGGCATCACAGACATGACGTCGATGGGTAGACATAAGAAATTGCAGATATCTTTGTTCAGATTTCTTCCAGCAACCGTATACGCATTTCATATTTAGCAAAATTGCAGACATCATTTAACGTTTTCATGAACATAGATTTTCCGTGAATGAATTAGGTATAATAAATAACATTAAATGCAAATTTGGGGTTTTGTCAAGAGGAGCTTGACGGCAGAGATGTACCGATTCGTTACGAACTCACTTCACTTAAAATTGGCTAAGCTCAAACGTTTTTGAATACTACCATATCATGACGATCCCTTTCGACGCACGCAGCTATCTACGAAAACGAGGCTAAATAGTAATGCTGGAATCGGATCCAATGATATAGAAGCGACTCAAACTGGCCCCATTCATGTCATTTCATGTATTTGTCCAATTTATTTCAACTATCTTTTTCTCTGGTGCTGACCTTTACTTCCACATATTAATTTAAATTCTCATGCTCAAAATGCCAAGCATGGTTTCCAGATATAGCGACAGTAAAGGTAGCACCCCAAAGTGATTTTCTAGGGGGGGGGACACCCCAAACTCATTATCTCCACACATCATCCAATGACGGATAAAAGGTTAAACTAAATGGTTATTAGACTGAACTGAGCTGAATTTTAAAACGGATAATCCAAAGAGCTTATCTTAAAAGATGGAAACCGCTATGTATGCTACGCTTGGGGTGCAAACGGAAAAAGTTCTAAACAAATTTTAAAAGTCTTGCAACATTTTTACCGGTAATGAATACGTTGTAGTGTTTAAGTCAATGTATAATATAATCTACAATAAAGGCCTCTCCTTCTGGTCATGAGAGCTCCAGTGTAAATATGCCCATTGGAAGTAAACAAATCTCTACAAAATTGTGAAATTTGACAAATCTGAAATACTGAAAACCCTCCACATCACTCTTTTTGCCTGTCTTTTTGCCTGCCTAAAAAGAAACATGCGATGCTCCAGTGCAGCTCAAGTGTTCCTGAGCTGCTGTGCTGACTGGGACGACATAAAAACATTTTAAAATTGATATTTGCTAAGCTTCTAATTAAAAAGCAAGTCAATCATATAAACCTTAATCTATTTATTTGCTTATCATCAACAACTGACAACAGCCCTATACGTTTTTGTTTGAATAGCTATAAGGGTAATATGTGAACCCCACACGACACTTGAGAATTGTAGGTAGAAACGTAAGGATTATTTCAATTTCCATTCAGTGCCTCAATCCTTTAAAAGCATCGTCAATACGGGCTAAGTGGAATGCATTAAATTCCAAGTGAGATGAAATGTAAGGATTTAAGCAGGGCGTTATAGGTCTCAGGACCATCAACTCCCTAAACTGATTGCTAAATTATAATGGTGATATATTTTGCGGTGTGAGAATGGCTCAGAGGTTAGGGTCGATGACTATAGACCCAAGGGCCTTGGTTCGTGGTTCGAGTCCCTGACACGACCAAACTTTTCCCCAGAGTGAGCAGAGTCACCAGCGCTCTGTAATTCCAGGTGTAGGAATCACGAGGCGTGGTCACATCGAGAGGAGTGACCAGGACACTGCTCGATAAGCATAGCTTTTCGGTGTCCTAAAACTACCTTCGAAAGCTAGGTAGCAAAGAATACAATATATTTTAGTGTTCTCGTTGATTTGTTAATGCACTTGATAGAGTAAATCATGAACTTATTTGTAATAAACTTGAGTGCTAAAAGCTTGGCTCGTCTAATAGATTCTGTAAGTAAAGGTTTTCAAAACCTTGATACCAAGACCGACACCATTGCTAACTATCAAAAAGAGAAGTTTCTACCATGTTATTTCAGTTTAATGACACGTTATAGTGAATTTGAAGTTGTAAATGTTGTAAAATACAGTAAATGGGCACTAAATGAAGAAGATCTTTCTGCCGAAACCTGGGTCCTGGGTCCTGCCTTATGGTCCTGCTGTTTCTGTTTCTGGGATCCTGTGGCATTAATCAATAGATCAATAGATTGCAGAGGCTCCTAATCATAGCAGTAAAAATAATAACTGGTAGCAGCTGTGATGCTCCAGGTGAACTATTGATTTTGGCTTGAACTACCCAGGAAATTATACGTGTAGACACGAAAGGCATAGTCAACTACACTCTTTTTTCTAAGAACAATTTTATAAGAACACGAGCCTCAAAACTGGTCAAAAGTTAAGAACAAATTAAGAACAAGCTGAGGCTGAGCTTCTGCAAAATGCAATTTTAAACAACGTTTTTTCTCAAAATCGAGGATTTTTAGCGATGTGTGGGTGCTTTTTCGGTGAATATTCATAATTTGTCAGCAACTTAAGGGGCTGTCTCACTCACTCTGTTGGCAAATGAGGCCTGAACACCCCATTAGAGCGAAAAATCTAGCAATAGCACTGCTTACACCCTTTTAATTTAAGAACAAATTAAGAACAATCCAGCCTCAGATTTTCGAAAAAATGTAAAAATGACGGCCTCGCCCCAGAAATGGCAGAGGCGCCGGTTGTGGCGGGGGCAGGTACCGCAGAAAGGGCTTCTTAGGGTCTCAAAGTTTGCTACTAAAACAAATCGGGAATCTTCGTTTAGCTAGTGGCGAAGCCTGGTGGAAGGTGATGGCCAGAAAAATCACACTTTAATCACATAAATAAAAAACCCAATTAATCACAAAGTATAGCATTAATCACAAAAATTACTTAAAACAAATATTAGAATCCTTGCCCACTTGTTTTATCCGCATATGTTATTGAAAAATTCAATGTTTAGAATTTCCCTCTCACACTTTTTCAATCTTTTCACGAACAAGTTAGAAAATCTGCAAACACACGCTCGAGAACAACAAGCTTTAATAAGTTCCTTGCAATGGAGCAAAAATAAAGGCCTCGTTATGATGCCGGGGTCACTGAAACAACCATTGCTGTTTTTGTTGCCCAAATGCCACTGAAGGTGATCTGATCGAAAACCACGCCTGATAGAAGCTTTTTTACACTCATTGCTGCAGGGGCGAATCCAGACAGTTCCGGATTTTGCAGTTGAAACTGTTACATTTATAGGGAATGATTTATGTCAGATTCTGGTAACTTTCACAGATAAAGTTTGATAATCAAGTTCCATATTTCTGGAACTTGTAATTTTTTCTATCGGTGAAAGTTTCAGGAATGACAGTTTAATTTCCCAATAACGACATCACTTGCGAGGGCAGAGAACCGAGCACATACATTTGTCTCTATGTCTTTCACAAGGTGTTCAACAACTGTACACTGTTATTTTTCATTCCAGGCTATTTGGATTCATATTGATAATGCTACTGTTCAGGAAAGATAGCTTTTTTTTGATTCATATTCAGAATCTCATGACGAAAGTAGATGACCCACACAATAGAACACATGCATTTGTCTTAATGTCTTTCACAAGAACAACTGTTCACTGTCTTTCATTCCAGGCTATTTCCTTCCATGTTGCTAATGTTAATGTTCAGGAAAGACAGTTCTTTTGATGCAAATTCAAATTCTTATGACGAAAGTTGACGGCCCAAGAGCACATGCATTTGTCTTAATGTCCCATTCAAGGTGATCAACAGCTGTCAAAATGATGCAACGATCAAAATTTTTCTGGATCCACCCCTGAGCTGAACTGCTAATTTTTCTTTTTCAACAGCATATCGTTGACGATGTTTATTGATCATGAAATTATTTGAAAGCATTTTTGAATCTATAATTCAGTTTCTAGAAAATCAAAAATTAATAAAGAAAATTAATCGCTTCTATCACTAAAAACTAAATTAATCACACACAAAATTGATTTAATCACAAAATAATCACTAGTGAGTATCAATCTCGTACACCATTTTCAAGAGTGATTTCTCCCTCGCTTGAGATAAGAAGAAATCACATCATTTTATTATTTTTCCTTCTGGAAGAGAGACATATCGGCTTCAAAAATGCTTCAAAAACTTGCTTTTCAAATTTCAGGTTGCACTTTTTTGGACCACGCCCTTTAGACACTCGCAAATGCGGGGAAACGCCTTTTTGCAAAATTTCCCCCCATTTTTTTATTTATGTTAGCTACGGTAAATAGCGAAGTATTTTACAATTGTTATTGACACAAGCATACAGTATACTACACCCCCCCCAATGAGTTTTACATCATTTTTGGACAAATCTCGAGGATCTATTTTAGAAAAGTGGAGGGGGGTCCGGACCCCCCTATTCTCCCCCCTTGGGTACGCCACTGCCTGTGCCCTACGGTTCCTACGTCTTTGTTTGAAATTAAGACATCATTCAGTAAATTAAGACATCCTATGGCTGATATATCGCGTTAGTGGCAAACTGTGTCTTCAGCATGATGATGAAGGTTTGAAAGAAGTGATCAACTAGTCTGTGACGCAGGCTATGATCAACGAGAATGTTTTTGGTCAAATTGCCTTGCAAATCGATTTTAAGTTTTCATCAAAATGGGAAATCTTGACCTGTATATAGGTAACAAGAAACACTTTAAACCTGGATTTCATGGCATTTAAAATTCTAATATGAATCCATATTGCTCGGAAATCAATTTCTTGAAAAGGGCGCTCCCGCTGCCCCCGTGGCTCCGGCGCCCTTGCCAAATGTTCAAATGTTACGAGTCTCACAATAGCATCCAATTTTTCACGAAAAAGTATCGCATAATTGCAGAATAATATCTTATTTCAAAAAAGCCCCCCCAGGACAATAGCATACAGTGTTACTTCCTTTAACTGGAGACCAAAAAGCAAAAAAGGGACTTTTGTTGTGATGATAAACAATTATAATATTTGTTAGATCTTCCCACAGCACTTTGTGACTCTTTTAATGACATCAGTTGTTGTAATTAGAAGCTCAAAATGCTCATGTTTATATTTTTCATTCAATTGGTCAACAAGAATTCCGCCGCTTTGAGGAAATTACTAAACGTTGAAATAAGCTCCACCCTCTAATAACCCCCCCCCCCAAATGAGCCCCCACCCAAAAATTCATTTTTGCATATAAGAGGATTGACTGATTCGAGGATTTACGGTTTTGTAATAAATTCATCGTAATTGTAATAAGATTTTGTGTAGTAAACGTTTTTATATTTTCTAGATCATTTGTAAATTGTAAATAGATCAAGAATTTTTTAGTTATGACGACACTTTAAAAACAACTCAGACTTCAAGGCTACCATTAGCGAAGGATGAAAATTTTATTATTTTTTATTGCTAGGAATGTATAAAATTCACTTTGTGATAAATGGCTAGCCAGTTGCAAAGTACCTCTGTAATAGAGAGATTTGTGATGGCAGTTAAACTTGAATTCAACACACAGACAGGGCCATAGGCACAGGGGGGACCGGGGAAGCCATGGCCCCCACTTTTCTTGCAACCTTTAGTTACTACCCCCTTTTTTGGCCCCCCACTTTAAAATCGGTGGCGCTTGCCCTGATAGAGTTTCCACCGCTTTGACTGTGTGACAGCCTTTGCTGCATGTTTCTTCTTTGTACAGTCCTTTTAACCAACTCGTATGATCCGACAAAAACTGGCGTGCTTCCCTCAACATGCTACGGCAAATAAGGTGTTACTTTTGATGGCAGCTAAGAAAACCAAATAGGATACCACTCCCCGGAAGAATTCTTGAGACACGCCCTCTGAGAAGCAAAAAACACTTTTTTTACTCAATTTGACATGATCCAAATCTCAATTACCGGCGATCATCCCACTGAAGTGATCTATTTCAAATAATTGTACAAAAAAAGGATCGATCTGATTTTACTCTAATGAAACCCTGTATGCCGGGGCGAAATATTAGTATACTCTTTAAATTTAATTTATTTTGAAAATTTTATTTCGTGACATTGGATTCTCGTCGTCGTATTGCTTTGTTCCTGTACATCTTTCATTTTAAAATCTCATTGCAAGATTCACAGAATCCGGCGTACAGCCTATCCTGCGGTTCTTCCTTCTCACACATCAATCTGAATGACTGGAATTTCCATTACTGTGAAGCTTTGCAGCGAAACACGTGTAACTTCTTGAAACAACTAAATGAGGATATTCTTCAATTCCTGTCCTCTGGTGTCTGAATCTCCTGCGCAGCGCAGTAGAAAACTATAGCCCTACAACCGCTTCTAATAGCCCTGAAAGTGAAAAGGTGACCGATATTTCATTTTTTAAACAGATCCAGATCCCTTTTTTTCTTTCCATAACATAGCATTAGAACTGTGCTTATAATCAAAGCATTTTGAAGAAAATCGTAATGCCAAAAGCAATAAGCATGACAGATAAGACAATCTTGTGGTAAAAACAATTGCACAATTCAGAATTTATGCACCCTTTTGGTCTTATTTGTTCTCATGTTTTGATCGACGAAAAAAAAATGGTCCATAAAGAAACTAGATATTGACTGAAACAAAATTTAATCTAAATATGGTTAATTCGTGCACACAAACTTGCCCCATATTGACTATATAAAAACCAAGCGTGATTGTAGAACGCGATAAGTATGAGACACAAATAAGAGAAAAGTTTTTTACCTTACATATAATTAAATAAAAGCTTTATGAGGCACTAGTTAAAGAGTATTGTGATTTTGGGTGTATTCATAAAACTGAAATAAGATGCATTCAAAATACAGGGGCCTGTTAAGAAACACAAAAGCGAATATGACCTTGAAAGTTTCTTAATCAGAAAATAAGATTATGGTACTTTAAACATGTTTGTTAATGGGATTAGAATAAAAAGCTGATCAGCCTGTTGTTTTGACAAACAATGTATATCTGTTTTAATATTTAAGCCTCAATCATTACAGAATTGGGCCATGGAAGGGGATCCGATTGCAAAAATAAAAATTTGGGGAGCATGTTTTATAAAAGATTATATCAGAGAGCATCTCAAAACATAGGGAAATTATTCAAGAGTTAGGAGTTGGTATTCTAGCTTTGGTGACATTTTGTGGATGTTAAACTTGAATTTTTTTAATACAATGGTTATTGGTGGTTTCTTCATTGCATGATAAAAATCTGACATGTGGTTGATTTTCAGACTTCATCTTATTCCAGGGGAAATTGCAAACAATTTTTTGGTGGTACAAAAATTAAAAAGAGATTTGAAAAAAGCACATGTTTGCTTTTTTCAAAGCTATTTTTATTAGAAAATTGTTCAAACACTGGGATGATAGTCAAGGTGAGGCAAAATGAAGAAGCAAGAACATTCATTTTTGCTTATAATTACTACTACTACTAAGACGTCACAAGAGTTAATACTGCATGACGCCTCTCACAATGCCACACCAGTTCTTTCTGTCCTCTGTCAGTTCAGATAATCTATTCAATGTTTGTGCTTCTTTTGAGAGATCCAGTTTAATTCCGATGCTGGCCAAATCTTGCCTTACTATCTGCATCCAGGTCGTCTGTGGCCGTTTTACCCTCCTGAGATATTCTTTAAGAGTTTTCCTTGCTGGTGTTTCTGGGTGCAAGCGCATGAGATGTCCTAGCCATGTTGGTCTCCTTTCTCTTATTATTTCACTCCATGGTTCACATTTTGTTCTGGCATAGAGCTCGTTGTTGGTAATATTTCTTTGCCAGTTAAGTCCTAGGATCTTTCTTAGGTGTCTATGTGTCTATGCTTATAATTATGCATCTTCAAACATTAATATACCTTATCAATCTCATTGTCTGTTCTGCTTGGAAAAGGCCAATTCAAAACATGGGAATGCCAGAAGAATATATAGTGATTCAACTTGATTTAAAGGCAGATATAAAATAGAAACACACAGACACATCTTGGAAATACATTACTTTGGATATGGAATTGAAGCAACAAATAACACAATACTTACTCTGGAAATAACTACAAATAAGCTATGAAATTTGCAAATATCTATTACTCAATTTTTACTTGATCAAACTCATACCAAATGCATTGTGTATGCTGTTATAAAGAGTTTGATATCACTTTTCTATTTGAATGAATTAATCATAAATCACAGGAGGACTGGTCATAATTCTGATTGAGGCAAAGTCAATTGCATTTCATTGAATTCTTTGGCAATGGTCATTTAAAGTTTCAAGTAAAATACAACACCTTGGATTACAAAATCTGTCCCTATTTACAGTTATCAAAGTGCTTTTTACTTGAGGTCTGGTTTGATAGGAAAATCTATATCTCTATTAAACATCTTTGTTTACATATAAATGTCTTGTTGCACTTCATCATTAACCCAGAATCTAGTCAATGCCATTTAATGCTACCCTGAGAACTAAATAACTCCAAATATACAACTAATTACTCTAAAATTATCTTATGACAGCTAATATGTTTAAAATGTGTAAAAACTGATATTCAAACAACAGAAACAATGGAAAATTCTTTTAGAAACTGTTAATTAGTTTTCTGTTGATATGTTCTCTTTCTTGCAAGCAAGGTGAAGGAATTTCAAGCACTTTTGTTCATAATTTATGGGTCTGATTCTCTAATTCACCAGAAAAACATAATCACTATGCTTAGTCATACTAAATCAATTATTTTGGCAGAGCAGCAATCGCAAGGCAATCACATACTAAGAGTTTTTTAGGATTATTGTAGCTTTGTGTTAAACAACGTCTTGAACAACCAAACTAATTGTTACATCATCACTTTTCCTCAATTTTCCCATATACACCTGAAGCTCCAAAACCTTTGGAGTTTGACAGGGCCCTGCAAGATATATAACAGATGAAGATAAAGGACTGGAAATTTTTCTAATTTTAGAGGTTTCCCACTTGATGTAGGGTAGCAACAAGCTGAATATGAAATATTCAGAACAACCCAAAGCCAGTTTGATTTTCAATAAATGTTTGAAATACTAGAAATACCCTAAGATTGAAATGGCAAATTGGTGATATCAAATTTCCTATGCTTAGCTCATCTTACAACAATATAACAAATTCAATCTAATGGTGGATTGCCCCTTAACTTAACTAATATCAAATTCTCTCTAAAAGCCATAGCTCCAAAAAATTCAAAATCATCTAAATCAAAAAGCACTATCTGACTCTTTCTGCTCATTTTCTACAGGCTGATTGCGTTCATCTACGAATTCGTCAAAAAGACTGGGCCAAGCCTCAGAATCATCATAGTTACTGAAATCTGATTTCATTGTTTCTGTCAAGTAGAGAAACATGTTCCATGTATCTCTGGATATTCCTTTTACTTGTTTCTTCTCCAAAAATTCAAACCATTCATCTAAAAATCGAGGTCTCTTTATAGTAAACACAAGCTTCCATAGATCGATGGCAACTTGGGTTGGCAAAGTTCTTTGACCATCCTCTACATCTAGGCCAAAGCCATAAGTGAAACGATAGAGATCGCGAAATAGTTCTTTGTCGTCAACTTCTTGTTCTACAACAGACAGTTTTAATTGCATTGTACGGATTGAATCACAACCTAAAATCCTACATCCGTGCGTAAATTCCAGTCTTGTGAAACGACACATCTGGGAAACATTACACTTCCACGCCAGTAAAAGAACACGAAATTCAGTAGGGTCAAGTTTTAAATCTTGGCAAAGGCTTTCTGTACCAGCAGCTAATATATTTTCTTCGTTTTTATCCTTATATTTAGCAAATAATGTCTCGATATTTTGCTCGTTAAAGTCCGATTTTTGTGAGGAACGACTCGAATCTCTGTCTTGCGGGGGGTTTCCCGACTTCACAGCAGCTGGACTAGAAAACTTACTTTCGTTGAGTAACGAGCTACCATTTTCAACAAGGTGTTTCTTTTTCTCATTTTCTGTCGCGGTTTTATTTGCAGCTATGCATGTTACTGGAGAGTGTTTGTCCTTTCCGCTCACTTTACCGTTTGTATCTTTAGGCCGTCTGACAATTTGTTTCTGGTTGTTCGGCGAGATGCAACAATTTCCCATGACGAACTCAGCAAAAGTTGACCAAATACTTTCGTAAACCAACAACTGTGAATTACTGAGAGTCTAAATGGGCCTATGCGCTCGCAAATTTTCAGTAACTGGCCTCTTTTCCTCCGACAAGGGCAGGTGATCGAATTGATAATTTTCCACAGAAAATTGCTGCCATCTTTTCTACTTCATTTCCTGTATACTCATATCAATTAGTTGTTGTCGTTGCTAGACCTTTTGTTCTCCATATGATGTCAAGGAAACGATATGATTGGTGCAAACGAAACCCGCATCGATTTATGGTGGTTATAAATGACGAGTTTCCTATTAAAGTCCAAAAATCACAAACCCACTTCCATTCCACATGGCTTTCATTGTTTGTAAATAAATTAACAAATATTTCTAGAATTTAATGTTAAACTTGCCAACCGTGAATATTTTATTCCCAACACTCCACAGGCTACAGGTCAAACAATGGTGTAGCAACTTTTAAAATAATATAACCAAAATTTTTAATAAGCAAAAGTTATGTAGAAATTCCACGAAAGATATCACTTTTGCAACAACCCTAAAACAGAATCGAAAAATCTGTGCTGGGCTTTATTTTCAAATTTTGCTTTTCGAATTAGTTAAATTTATCTTGGATTGTTCCTACCTATTGCTTGTTATCGAACTTTCCATTGCAAGATTCATAGAATCCGGAGGGTGGGGGGGGGGGGGGTGTACTAAGCGATTTTTCCAACTTAAAGCCTAATTTACTCCCTTGAGAAAATCTGATAAGACCTAATTTGGGGCACAGAACAAAATCTATTGTCAGAATATGTCCAAAATGTGCCACTAAGGGGTTGCCCTTGTTTTTGATCCAATGAAGATACTATCTTACAAGCTGAAATCAGTTTAAAACGCAACTCCCTGGTAGCACAGCTGCTAAATAGATGCGCTATTATACTTAGTTCTATGATTATTGTAAATATAAATCCATAAAATGATGGCCTTTACTTTCTTATTAAGCATCAAATTTTTTAACCGATGGGGCTTTGTTTGAAAAGAACTTTAAATTAAATTTGTTGAAAAAATATCGTTTCTTCGGAGGATAGTTAAGATTGAATGCAAAGATATCTATCCGTATTTCTCTCTGCGACAATCAGGGAAATTACGGTAAGTAAGCTTTTTCACACGCATTTACAACCAGTAGTGTAATGTGGGGAAAGAAGAGGGGACGGACGCCACCAACAACAAAATACTAAGGGCGTTCTCTAACCTTCCAAAGCGTGTAGGCCCCCATTTTTCCCTCGCTTAACTCGTCTTTGCCCCCAAATCTTACCATCCTGGCTATGCTCCTGTTTACAACTAAGAATGACACAGAAAGGGCATTGTGCAGTAAATAGACCAAAGCTAACTGTTTAGGGGGGGGGGGCAGGATTTGGCCTATAGGGGAGCAAAGCGCGGCAAGATATCTGAGAAAAGATCCAAAAACCCGAACTCATATAAAAATGATAAAACAGAGGCCACGATTGCTGAAGTTGTCTTTACGACAAATACCGTCGTCACTAGAAGTCGGCCAGTATTTCAATTTATTTTTACCGGTATGTGGCCAACATCATCAGACTCTGCGAATTTGCAAATCTTTAAAGACCTTTTTTAAATTTGCAAATCTTTAAAGACCTTTTTTAATAAAAAGTAGAGGTCATGAGACAAGAAAATATCTAAAAGATTTTTGTTTTGGGTTGCAACACATGTTAACAAGTAAAGCAGCTAAGCCTATTATTTATTAATCCTAAAATCAATAAACTATTAAACAATGAAATAATTACATAGCAAACAAATACTGCAATCAAGCATCAGCTCTAACAGATATGCGATTATTCAAAAATTTATTTGGAACTTTCTTCTCGATGTGCTTCTGCTTGTTGATTCAGGTAACGAACAACCAATCAAATGTGATAACAAACAAATCGTAAATTTGTAAATTCAAGAAAAAGAACTGAAGAATAATCGCACATTGTGTTAGGTAGAGACTGAATTTTTGGATTTGACATCTTAGCTTAAATGAACTCAACGTACTCGAATATACATTTGTTGTGAAAAAGATATTAGCAGTAATAGGAAATTGAATCAGGTGGATTGTATAAGCCTGCACCAAGTGAAGTAATACCTATTCCCTATATATAAGGCAAATTTTTATCGGTTGAAATTTTTATCCTTTGCAGCTATCGGTTGAATTGAAAAAATCACACAGTTCCAGATATAAAATTTCAAAGTGGCTAACAGGTTGAGGGGACTGGACAATAGTTATGACGTAAAAAAGGAATGTAGTATGAAATAGAGTGGAAATTGACGCAAAACGAGAAAAAATGTTTAATTGTACTCTATTACTTTAAACTTGCTAAAAGTTAGAAATTAAATTACAATAAAAGATTGCAAACAACTCAGTTCTCTATTATAAACAACAAAAAATATGAAAGCTTAAGGCAAATTTTTAATTCATCATAAGCAAGGAGAGATTCTCTTGAAAGACCTAGGGAATTCTTAAATGGAAGTATAATGGCGGGTTTTTTTTAATTATAAATGAATGGGCTTTCAATATCAGAGAAGGTGCTTATATGGACTGTAAAGACAGAAAAACTAGAAATACTTGGGCAGGCAATAAGTAAATATATCCTCAAAGACTTTCACGCATGATGGTAGATCTAACAATGAAGGCAGAGAAGTCCCAAGATAGCTAAGCAATTTTTGTTGCAGGCTACTCACACTGAGGCAGATTATAGCGCCCAAAAACATTCATTTCAAACAAACAAGATATACTTATAAAGCCAAGGTAGGTCACAATCAGCATTAGGCCGGCGGGCCAGCGCAGTTTCCATCGACTGATCCAAAACGTGAACAGCATTGCAACAACGCTGCCAATCAGAATGAACACTGTAAACTTAATGCTGCCGCTCATTATTGGAACTGCATGGCCATAGTGGGTGACAAGGGTCCTCATCATCCATGGCAACCCTAGGCCTAGCAGAATGTCGAAAACGTTGCTGCCGATGCAATTTGAGATTGACATCCTGCCTTGACCATGCCTGGCGACGATGATGCTTGCAAGGGCATCAGGAACGCTTGCACCGCAGGCAATAAATACCAAGCCCATAACGATATCTGGAACACCAAATGTGTAGCCGATGATTGTGACCATGTAGACTAGCACGTAGGAGAACGAGGCGATGTACACAAGGGAGACAAGGAAGGTCATTGGGAACCAACGGCGCCATCTTGGTTTGCTTGCATCTGGAATAGTCAGCCAAAACAAGAAAATGATCGGGAAACCCATCAACCACATTGCTTTCTTCATTTTACCAGATGGAGGATACAAATCATCGAAGAAAGATCCATCATCATCATGTTGGTACTCTTCGCATGATGCGTCAGTAACTTTTATTTCCAAATGTTCACCATTAACAAGAAATTTAACATCTCCATTGCTACTGTCCTTGTGAACATGCCCGTTTCCTGCCTCAATTGCTTTGGCTTGGGCTGCATCGAGTTTCTGCTCACCATTGTTATGCAAAAAAGGCGTTGTTTCCTTCGGTTTTTCTTCAGGCTTCGCCATTGGGAAGATATTGTAGAACAACTTCTCCAAAGCGACGCTGTGGTACATCATGAAGATATACAAGCCATAAAGGAGGACAAGAGAAACTGCATCGTACCAATCGACTTCACCGTCCATGCAAATAGCAGCCAATGGGATGAGGGAAAGCGTGTAGAAAGCAGCATCACGGACGATTGGATAGACTTCAATGCACAGAACATTTGGCGAAACGATAATACAACAGCCAATGACAAACAGAATATTGAACACCGCCGAGCCTATTATTGTCCCAACCCCAACATCGTCCTCGGCTACGTATACCCCAATAAGAGAAGTAAAAAGTTCCGGAGAAGAGCTTCCAATGGCCATAAACGTTGCACCAGCAACCTCAGGCTGTATCTTAAGACGATCAGTCAAGACTTCCAGTGCAGGGACAAAGTAGCAATCACATAGGTAAGCAAGACTTCCGAAAATGTATAAGGCGGCAAAAAGGTGTATCAACACGCCGCCTCTCTGACGGTTCTCTTGCCCAATGATATCCTTTGGAAATTGGTGGATGGCAAGAGGGATGCACATTTCATGCGTATGGTTCCATCTTTTTGATTTGCCAATATTGACATCGCTGTTGTTGAAAAAGAAAGTTGAATTATTGGTAGTCAAACCAGAGAGCGTGGTGGCGATTGTCAGAGCAGTCGTGTCCAATGCCATTGCTTTTTTCAAACGATGAGACACAGCACAACATCAAAGAAATGCTCACAGGCAACCTGTTCAAACGTCCGGCATTTAACGACTGCAACGCTGACAAGCAAAGCCAGAAATCGGGATGATTCTGTTTTATACGTTCTTTCGGTCGCAACAGGAGCACGGCATGCCACCTCCTTTCCTTGGGTCAGCGATAGCAAGACAACTAACCTAGCATCGAATCAGAGCTGCCCATCGCTTTGATCGTTTGTGATTTGTTTATCCTTACAATGTTGCGGTTTATTCTATGAAACTCATATCCTCAAACAGCTTTACTCGGTGCACTAGAACAAGGGGTCAACCAAACTACTGTGTCTTGCCATTAAAACAACGCACAACCAATCTACTCAAAACCTTGAAGGTATAAAAAGTCATTTCCATTCAAAATTTGTAATCTTATACGATTTTTAAGTTAAACTTCTATTTGAAAATCATTTTGACAATTTCCCCAGTTTTTTAAGCGTTCCCATAGGTGACACCTCACAATACCAGACAACATGTGACCTTTGCATTCCCAGTAGAAGACAAGCCAAGAATTTCTCGTCCTTAGCAGAGACAATAAACTTAGCAATTAATATGTCAACAATAAACTTTATGCATAATACATATACTATATCCATTCCAATTCTAAAATGAACTTTCTGTAACAAACCTATAGCATTTAGAACCAAAAAAGTTCATATAAGAATACTATGCTCTTATAAGACGAAACAGCCATTTGTTAGTTGAAACTTTGGTTTCGATGATTTGTTTTCGAATCTCATTTCAGGGAAGAAAACATTACAGATCTGCATAGGGGCTCCTTTACCATAAATCGATAGAAATATATGCAAAGATTACTGTTAAATGACTACCTGTTCTAGAGTTGCCGCATAAGCTGACTAGTACCGGCTGTTGTGTGAGGAACACAACATACTAACACATGTATAAATTTACAATGTAAACTGCAGTAGAGGCCCTTTACAAGAATAAACTTATAAGTTACAAAAAGGAAAACGTATATTGAAAAAGAGAATGAACCGTGACACACCAATATAGTCACAAATAAAACTATTTGTTTGCGAGGGCTTAGTTCGATTTTAGTTCGATTTATGTTTGTAAATCAGATGCTTTTCAAAAAACCTAAAATAAGCAGGCAGCAAATTAAAAAGGGTCTTAGATTTCATTATACGGAGAAAATGTTTTCAAGTTGCAGGAAAAAAATCAATGGAACTGTAGCAATGAAAAATGAAAAAATATAATGGGCGAAACAAACAATGTTCAAATCTAGCAAACACGTTGTAATTGACCGTAAAATGCAGTTAAAAGTCTTAAGGCCTTCTAATATATATAAAGATATCAATTTTCTCTTATCCTGCTGTTTTCACAGGACCTTAAAGGCGAGTTTTTTTAAAACAGCGCTTCAAGAAATACAAATATCGATAAAATAAATAATTCCATGGAAAATTAACAGAAAACTGCAATTAATCACTTCTACTCAATGTTTTCAACATATTTCCGTAATTTCACCTTCCCTGTCCCCAATTCAACATAGGTCATCAAGATCTTGAATAAAAACAAACTCCAACAGCTAAATGCTTCAGAAGCTGCGAAGCAGAGGGAAACGATTCCTGTGTCACATGCTCCACAAAAATGATATTTTTGTGGCTGACCTATAATGCAGAGCACTTATCTCAAAGTTTTAGTTCTTACAACAGTTTGAAAACTAATGTTTTGTTCTATTTCAAAAGAAAATAGGAAAAAACGAATCTAGGAAAATAAATTGTTTTCGCTCCTATTCAGTCTTAAAAGTTTTGTACCAGAAATCTCAAATCATAAAAACATAAAGAATGGGAAATTATCACGCTGTTAAACAGAAGACTTTGCATTTAAACTGGCCATCAAAACAAGAACATTTTAATTACATCCCCAGCAAATATTTCCTTACTTCAAGAAAGCAATTAAGCATACATTTATGCCTGCATTCAATATTCTCGTACAAGTTACAATAAAAAGGAACAGGAATTAGTTGAAATTTTTCTCTCCGGATTGAACAATTCAAGCTTTTACTGATGAATTGCATTCAATATATCTTGATCTTTGCTTATTATTTGATAGCGTTAATGGGAAAGGAAATGTAAAATAAATGTTATGATTCTCCTGGCTCCAAATGCATAAAAATTAAATTCTCCAGTCAACACGCCAATCTATCCAAAATAAAACAGTTAAGTTTGCTTAATCAAGCAGATGGCTCCATTTCAACGTCTTCTCTCAAACTTCTCAAGAATTTTTGTTTACTGAGTTCAGGAATATTTCCCGTAAGAATTTTTGAAAGTTACTACTATTAAGCAATCAGACAAACAAGAATTCTTATGAATATCGGGTCTTCTAATATATCTATTCTCGAAATTGCATTAATATTAAATCAATTGACGATTACCAAGTAGTGGCTGAAATCGATCTATGTGGTGGGGGGAATTTTTCCGAAAAAGTTGCTATAGCCTGCTTTCTTCTGCAACTATTATCCCAAAATATTAAATTTTCCAGACATTTGTCCCCTATCCCTAAAATTCTCGACACTGCTGACAAGGTATATCGAATATGTGTGCAAGATTGCAAACTACAATTTACATCTGTTATATTGGGATGGAAAAGGTATCCTGTTCAGTAGATATTTCTGGGCTGCCGAGAGGGGGGTGGTATGAATTGCCCGAAGGCCCCGAAGTCAAGGGGGCCACATAAAGTAATGAATTAGATGTTAAGAGTGGAACGAATCAATCATAGCAAAAACATGCCTTAACAGTTAAACCACTGCAGCAAAAAATATTCAGAAATGTATTTCAAGCTAATCTAAAGGATGTGATCTTCGTCTTCAGTTTTGCCCAAGATCCCCCAAAACCTCCCGGCGGCCCTGGGTATTCATCAGGTTAATGCTCAAATACTGGTACTCCAATATGGCACAGCACGGCCTACATCCATCAGCTTCAAATTGTTACTAACTATCTCCTTCACTTTCCCCGATCACTACCAATTTCGCTACCCATTCTCCCAAGAGGACCGTTTATGATTAAACAAAATATCATACTCAAGCCAGCTTCGTAACTTTCTCCGTCATTTTGGAGTAAGCCAACATCGCTTGAAGAGGAAAATAGGATGGCTGAATTCGAATTTGAAATTGAACTAAGTGTTCAAGGAGTTGTGCTAGTATTGTATCTTGATTTTCATTGCAATCCACAATTTTAAATCATTGTCTACAAGGCATGGCTGTTTTTGGGAAAATTCCCCCGAGAAAAGAAAAGAATCTTAGCTTCAAAGAGGAGTGAAGAATGCAGAAAGAATATTTTTTTCAAGTTGCTTTTAGTGCTTAGATGGTGGCATTCTTCATCTTATATTCAATTAAGAACAC
This sequence comes from Rhopilema esculentum, assembly GCF_013076305.1. The sequence goes on along the minus strand of NW_027019762.1, from coordinate 9,327,271 downwards.
ACTCATTTTTTTATATATAAAAAGGTCGAAGTTGAGTATCCAAGTTTCTTAACGCTGTAGAAATTTCAATACTCGTTGTTTCTTAAGAGTTTCTTAAACTTGACGGTCATTATTTTCAACATTGGCATCCAATTTTCAATTTTTCACGATAAATAGTTTCCCAACAGAAATTTGTTTGAAGGATTTTCGTCGCTGGAAATCGTAAATGTTTCTGTTTTCAAATGTTCATGACATTTCAGTAAAGAGATTCGCTTCCATTTTAATACTGCACTTAGATGAGGGAAGTGTATTTTCAGTCTCAACGTTTATGTCAACCAGCCAATCACGATGATAGAATTTCACAAAATTACTGAGTTCTGTAACTTTTTGCATCGAGTACTTAATTTTTCAGATTGCCCAGTACTCGTTTCTTATAGCGAGTTTCTTATAAAAAATGAGTGTAACCTTCCAATCCTTGCATTTGATATGGCGATCTAATTATCATTTACCTACTCCATATTGCAACTTTCATACGTCGCCTTCCATAAATTTTAGCACAGCATTTTTCCCTAAAAAACTACAGTAATCTAATTTCTAATTGGCAAAAGGATAACAGTTTGAATAAAATTTTGAAGATTTGGTTCTCCATGGCTGCCCTACACTTAACCCCTATCGACTCAACATTCGTTCTTGTCAGTTTTCTTTGAATCAAACCATAGAAGTACAGAATTTAAAACTACGTTATTAAGATAGACGTTTGTTTTTATGGGCGTAGAAGGTAAAATCTAAAAAGTCAATGTGTGAATAAAAGCCCTGAAATGTCCCTTGTAGGTTTCTGGCTGATGAGTTGCATTTTTATCATGTTCTGCTCATTTTCAAGCTAATTGCTCAAAACATACCAGGGGCACACACAACCATTCCTCGTCTGAGTTTGAGGCTGTAACCAGGTGGTAGTGATTACTTGTTATCTCCTTTTTTCTCGTTTTTCCAATTTGAATTTTACACTTTTTTTCAAATATTTTTTTTAGTTTTTACTTTCTATGTCTAAAAAAACAAAAACAGGCTAAATTTCGGACTGAAAATGCCACAAAGAATCACATAGAGTAACTGCATTGAAGATAGAAATAAAAAATACTTATAAATGCATTATTGAATCATCTAATAATTGTAATCGTTATGTGTATATACAATTGTTTATCGTTTAAGTACCCGAAAGGTTATTAATTGATATCCTCAGTCAGAAACTAACAAAATGTTGGGAATGATAAATAAATTGACCTAACTGTACTTTTGTGTCTACCCCCAAGCTTGAGTTTTGCAGTAATGGAGGACCAGCTTTCCATCTGTCCCAAAGCACTGAAAATTCAAACATTGGAATAACTTTGAGAAAACCCTAAGTCAATGCAAAAATTAGATCATTGCATACAGAAATGGCTGATTGAAAACAAGAGAGATTGGAAATTGTGCATAGAAATCTGCTTTGTAAAACCAGTAACATCCTAATCATATCAGAAGTGGCGTTATAATAGTTAAATGATATAGAATATCTATTATACATTATCATATTGTCATTGTTTTGTAAAAGTAAGAAGTCAAACACCTGCTGCCTTTGAAGTGGCTTGGATAAAATAGAAAACAGCCAATTACCTAAACAGCTTTTTCAATTTATGTTCATGATCATATCGTTCCAACCCATTTAGAACCCAGTTTGCTTTGAAAGGGAGCCAATTGAAGAGACTAAAATACTCACAAAAGACGAGTTTTTGCATACAGAATCTTTATAATAAATTTGCTTACCTCATATAGGTTGCTGATTAATTGATCAGGTGGTGGAACAAATGTCTGATTAACATATATAAACTGGAAGTGAAGAAAAAACCAATAAATAACTTTTGTTTCTTTAGAAAAGCAGAAACACACTGAAATACTTTTAGACACTATGAATTCTAAGAAATCAGATAGTAATGACCAAAAATGTAAGTCATTATATATTTCAAGGTGCAAGTTTCTACATATTGTTAGAAAATTCAGAAATATCTGTCATTTTTTTCTGAGGAGGCAGCTAAAGTTCTGATTTCGTGGAGCATTCACAACCAACAAAAATGTACCCACCTTGGATTTCACTGGAAAGTGTAAATTTAAGGCTGAATCTGCACAGGGCTATAGTAGAATGAAAAATCTGGGCTATTGGCCAAGGAGGAATATGGGGAAAAACCCTGAAAACGTGGTTTTCTTGAACAACCGTTTTTGGTAATTTTTAATAGGTTTTTCAGAAATATCTGAAGAAACAAAGGGGACATTGAAATGGGATTTGCGATATTGAAAGCAAATAATGACATTGGAATAAGGGGTGACATCTACATCACAGTGACGTCAGAAGTTGCAAATTCTGTTGTCAGTTTGATGTGACTATGTAAAAGTATCATACCAAAAAGAAATTTGAATAACTAACTGATACGGATACTGAATTTTGACTAACTAATACTTACTAGTGATTCTGATGGATCACACTTTATGTATTTTTTGATGAAGTCTATCAAATACGAGACCTGTTTGTTTTGATCCACAGCCCATTTTTTCTTTTTCATTATAGGGGCATCTCCTGTTGCCTTCAGCAAAACGTCAACTGAAAAAATAAGCAATAATATCAGGCAGTGAAGATAGCATCCAAGTTGTTGCTCAGAATTCATTTATTAGGCAATTACGAGCAAACTAGTCTGAGGATCAATTTAAACATTGAATTGTTCAATGAAAAATTCATTTTCTAGAAATGGTCGGCTTCCTATAACAGAATCTTCAAATCCTTACCAATGGGAAATGAATGCAAAGAGCGTTGTGACTTCAAAGAAATTTTAAGGCAGTTATTTTCAACATCATGGAAAGCATTAAATGTTGATTTCTAGTTTTTTGCCACAAATAGTCGAATTTAAGTGTTCAATCATGTATCTTATCATAAGGAAAATTGTTAAAGATTTTCTACTAAAAGTGTTTTTTTCTGTGTTTATATTGAAAAAACCTTAATAAAACAGTTTCAAAATTTGTACAAAAAAGATGCTTGTAAGCAGGGGTGGTGCACAAAGTTATGGGGTTGGTAATAGCTTCTATGATCCATTCCTAAAAACTGGGGAAGAAGCTGGGCACCAAGGAAATGCTTTATGTAAGGGGCCGTTCAGTTTTGCAAATGATCAAAAGACAGAGGATAAGAATAAAAAATACATTTTTTTCGATGAAGTAAAAACTCTTGTAAAAAGAAGCACAATTATAAAAATGTAATGAATAGAACTTTAAAGCCATGTAATTTGGGCTAAATAGCAATATGGGCTAAATTTGATCATGTTGAACAAAATCTGTGAAATCTGTGAATTTGTGATACTTTTTTCATCTGAAAAAAATTAAATTTATTTGGAATGTTTTCCATTGAAAGTCGCCTTAAATTGCTATTTGATATTTAATATGTTGCCATAAGTAGTAGGCAAAATATCAATTTTACAAATTCTGTCCTTGTCATCCATTGCAAAATAAATGCTGGGGCTGCACGATGAGGCCACTTTTATGCAATGTATTTCAATTGGACGGCCCATTGCCTTTTCTTTTAGCCACTAAAAGGCGGGTTAATAGAACTGTGATTAGATTAACAAAAGAGCCGACGAGAGGCCCTTTCATGACCATTGCTCATCCTGAGCTCTGCAAAAAGGACTAACAGAAATATTTTGATCTATTTATATTGTTTATAAAAGTGATATGTTTCTAACTTGCTGTTGATAAGTCACCAATGACTAAACAAGGCCAACAAAAAAAGTATTTTTTCTTCATCTTCACACATCCATGAATATGCTTGATAAGCAGATTCACAGGATCTGTTCTTTATCACGACTTTCGGTCAAAGTCTACCCTTCTTTTTCATATCCAGACTTTCTGGACATCCCAGTGATGTTTAGTTCTATCATTTGCTAATAAGCGCTTCATGTTTAAAAGATACCAGCTGATTACGTAGCAGTCTCTGGCCACATTAAGAGAATTTGAGAACTATTACCTCCAAAGCCAAAGCATGTAGTTTTCATTCACGACAACAAAGGAGCTGAATCAATGGGTTATCACTAACCTGGTTGTTTCACAAGGCTGGCAGTAATAAAATTGCGAAACTGTCAACGCAACATTTGACAAAAAACTCATTGATAACAGATAAATATGCTCATTATGGTTATTATTGGCAATAGAATAGAAATTTGTCTTATTCATAAAAATTCAGTAGGTAACCAAATTTTATGTGAGTGCTTATAACTTTATTCTGACAGCTTATATGAGTTCATGATCAGAGTTTTATTTGAAAAAAGTGGTAATAGACTATTAACATTATTACCACTGCCTGCCGTCCCTGCTTGCAAGCAGTTCTTTTGTCAGTTGATTAAGGTCTATACAACATTTAAAAGTAGAGGAGATGTTTGTGCATGTAGAGTAAAACTAAATTTTGAGAAATAATGGCTTGAAGATGAATTTGATTCAGTATCTTTTGTAAAGTTCCAGTTTATTGATTTGAAAATAGCAAGGGTGTGTTAAAAAACAAATCTAGTCTTTTGTTGATGTCAAAAAGGCACTTTGAAATGTTTTGACTGTATCAATATTTATATTTTTCATTGGAATGAAGTGTTCCATTGCTTATTATACAATTAACCACTTGAATCTAGCAGATACATTCATACTGTTTAAATCTAAACAATGCAATGTCAACTTTGTATAGAAGATAAACTGGTCATCATTAATTCCAGTAAGAATTCCATCATCAACAAAAGATTCTCTGGAAGGTCTTAAAACTCCCAAAATAGTATTCCCAAAATGTAAGCCCTCAATTCCTGCGTTGCTTTTGCATATAAGCATTCCTCTAATATTAGCCTAGGGCTTTTTTGAAATTATATATAAAGCATTTTATTTTCTCCCTTCAACAAGAGTGCATAGCTCTATACAACATCAATTATTTGAGGACAGGCCAGTAAGCAGTGGTTGTCAATTTCTATAAAGCTATGGTGGAGCTACACCTGAAGCAACGTGTAGAAGAAAAACAATAGCAGCATTGGCAGTGCTCAGGGCCAAATAGGAAACAGCGTCAAACAGGGAAATTGTGGTCATATAGGAAAATTGTTTATTACTCAAAAAAGGACTAATATCTTTAGAAAAAACCTCAGAAGCAGATTTGGCATGCTTGATGCCATGCTCTCTTTGACAACATTCGTAATGAAGACGCCTCCCCTCCCCCCTTGAAATGTGCACCATTAAATAATATTGATAAAGAGCACTTGATTGATTCTTGCAGTCCCTTGGTCCCAGACAGCGGAGTACTGCAGTTTTCTATGAGATCTAGTGCGTGCAAAAGCAAAATTTGAAGTGTGCAAGTATGCACTTTGGTAAAATGTATGCTTGAATTGTGTATATAGTTTACACAACTATGCACAAAGATATCGAGAAAAATGGACAAGATTCATAGTTATTTTGTACCTATCAAACCAAGGCAAGATTATGTCAAAATTAAGGAAACATGATTCTTCTTCATTTGCAATAAGCAATACTACACACCCATGTCAAGGCCAGATCTCAAAATGCCAAATCCTTTACCCAGTGTGCAGGCAGGAGTGGTGCCAGGGGAATGCTAGGGGGCTACATCCCCCTCGTCGGAGCAGCTTAGCCCTACATCATTGATAACAACAGAGATTCTGACCATACAACTGAGGCCAATGGCTTCAAGCTACAGATTGATCAAAAATGTGTGTGATACCTGCTTGCGATGAAGCACATTCTGGGAAAGGTAAGATTGCTTCTGACATACTGCAGAAACCAACAAGTGACCTGACTGACGAAATGTGGTCCATTGGCACATTGAAGAAAGAGATAGCTGAGTTCCGCTCAAGAGAGAAGTATCAAGAATTCTGTTATACAGCTGAAGATGTAGCAGACAGACTGAGCCAGCCTGAAACAGTAAGAGAAGACAGAAAGAGACGAAAGTCAACTGCCCTACAAGATTGTTGTAGAGGCTCTGTTAAACAAAGCCTCTAATCGTTAATCAGATTGGTCGCTTGGATGGGTATAACAAAAACATCTTTGAACAGTCCTGGCTATTTGAGGTGGGCGATCGCCTGCTTGCGCCCCCACCCTCGCCTCGGGTAAGCGAGGCCCAGTCTGCAGAGTATGGCACTTTTCGACGAGATCTCCGGTGTGCACGAGCAAAAAGCCTGGTGTGACGGTGTGCACCACCAAAAATGTCTGGTGTGCTGGTGTGCACCGACTATTTTTCCCTGTTGTGGTTAAAATTTGTGAATTTGCATTTCACCGTAAAAATGCGTGTGAAGTATACTGTTGAAGATAGCGCAAGTTTTTATTTGTATATTTGTCAAGTAAGATTCATGATATCTCAAATTTTTCATACACAACTGTGCTTGTTTTTATCAGCTGACATTTTCTATGGGACCACACCAAGCCACACCCATCTTAGTTGCCACACCCAAAAATACGGGTGTGCAACAGGTTTTGCACAAAAATATATCCGGTGTGCACATGCCATACTCTGCAGACTGGAGCGAGGCGAGCTATTCATTGCTCACCTCAATGTCAGTTCGCATGTTAACCGCCCGCCTTGAACAAATTACTTTATTTATTGATTTGCACTGCCCATGGCATTTGTCAACTAGGCTGCACATGAATTCAGTTGTTACACCTAACTCTTCAAATAAGATTACTTCTACTCTTCCACAAATTTACACTTGTAAACTAAATAAAGGCAAAATGTGCGGTTCCTGTTTCTTTGTTACTTGACATTATTGGAACGCAATGCTATTAGTGTTGGCACAGTTCGGTGGCGGCTTTAACCTGCTTCCCCGTGTTTCAAGACTTTGTTTCGTACCAAAATAGTTAGCCTCCCCCTCCCCCGTCGGAAGCATTAGCCCCTTTATCGGATCTTTCCTAGCGCCATCCCTGATACCACCCCTTTCTTAGATACTTTTTAGAAAAATATCTCAGGTGTGCATTTGCCGTAGATACTCTGCATTGCAGTCTTGGCCCTGGTCTGCATAATAATGAAAAAGTCAGATCCTGTTCTAAACACACTACGTTGATTTATAGCAAAGAAGATACCTTTCTTTTTGCTGGCATCTCTTTTCGCATTTCCTTGGTCATTTTCCGCAGTATCAACAGTTGGTTCAGTCTTTTCTTTGTTAGTAATATCCTCGGGATTTCCATTTCCAGCACTGCCTTCGTTGCCTTCCATTTTGAAACAGAAGCGCCCGAACGAGGCCAAATGCGAGAGAGAGTCTTCTAAAGCATGTTTACAAGATGGCGGAAACATACGCAAGAACTTTGATACAGCAAGCTTTAAAAGCTAGGTTGCAGGTCACACCAAAGACTGAAACAGATGAAGCTAAGTTTGTAGAGGTAAAGTGTAAGCTGTACAAGTAAAGGAATTGAAATTATTGGTAATCAGATTCATCTCCGGTGTGCACGAGCAAAAAGCCTGGCGTGCCGATATGCACCACCAAAAATTTCTGGTGTGCTGGTGTGCACCGACTATTTTCCCCTGTTGTGGTTAAAATTTGTAAATTTGCATTTCACCGTAAAAATTTATGTGAAGTACACTGTTGAAGATAGCCCAAGTTTTTATTTGTATATTTGTCAAGTATTACTTGACTTGTTTTTATCAGCTGACATTTTCTATGGGACCACACCCAGCCACGCCCGTCTTTTTTGCCACATCCAAAAATACCCGGCGTGTGACAAGTTTTTTGCACAAAAATATATCGGGTTTGCACAGGCCATACTCTGTAGACTGGCCTTTGAGCTCTACTGATAAGATAAAGATTGATCTGAAACACTGTTAGTTGATCAGTTCCATTCTTTTCACTTTTCAGGTATATATCTCTAGCTTCTACCCCTGTTTGTCTCCTAAAGGAAAGGGTGTATAAAGGGTAGTGAAAAGTGCCCTCTTATAGAGAAGGAATTCTAATACCACTTATTTTAAAAAAAGCACTCCCTTTTGTTTTTATGTAGTATAGAAAATGGAAGTGTCACAAAATGGAGTAAAATGATGGATCTAATGAAAAAAAATTATCTTTAAGGACTACATGTTTTTATTAATTGTTTTCTTGTTTATTTTACCATAAAGTTTCATCTGATGGAACTGTAAAATTATTGTGAAAAAATAAATAACTAGCATGTCATTAGCTTTGTTATTCTTTAAAAACTTTCCCTGACATAAAGACAATCTTCTTTCAGATTAAAAGAGGAGTTGTAATTTATGTATGTTTCTTCAAAGGTTGTACCAAAGATGTGGTGAAAAAAACCGGTAATGCATCATCATATCTGAACAAAATTATTTCTTGATTAATTACTTCTCATGGAATATGTACATTCCTTGTATCACCAGTATCTTTTAAAGTTTCAGAGCTTGCATCTCAAATAGATATTCTTAGAATTTATATCAGTGATGGGGAAAAAATTTGGCGAAATTTCAGCTACAATTATTCTGAACACTCTTCACAACTTTCTTGTGACAGTCACTCTCTAATATTTTTATCATTGGGCACTTTTTGATAAAACCTAGAAAGAGCCTTGCAGAAATTAAGTATCTGAAAGCAGAGTCAGGAGCTCTTTAGAAGAATTATGATGAATCCAATGCTACCTTATAGAAAATTGATCTCTTATTTAATAGGTTCCCAAAACATATTTTTGCAATCATGAAAACATTTATATTTGTGCAAGATTGATTTTTGAGATATGCCTTGTTTCTTATTCTTCTAGCCACTTGTTTGCTTAATGTGAAACTAAGTTTCTGTGACACAAGGCAAAAGAATGTTTCAGTATTAGATCTTCCAGGCGATGTGTTGATTGTCCCACAGGTGAGTTCACATTGTTCAGTTACTTGCTATCTTTATATACAGTGCCGGGTCCATGCAACAGGAAGCATGCCTGCCTTTTTGCTAATACAAGGAATTGAATTTAGTCATTTTACACTTTACATTTTACATTAAAAAAAATTAATGCTAACAATTTTTGCAGCTGTGATGCTGTCACAAATATCTAGAGCAGTTTTCCTTTAGTTTTTAAAATGAAAACCCTAAGACGGAAGATACTTTCATGGGGTTTTTATTGTTAGCAACATAAATCGTGAAATCATCGTAGCTGGGATAAAGGATATATCGCTATGGTTCAATGTTTTACCAGATTTTTCATAGGTCTAATGCTGTTGTCAATTTTGTCTGGGAGTGAGCAACATGCTGGTAAAAATAGTGGCACAGCAGCTTGAGTAGCTGCAGTTCAACCAAAAACTCTTGCATCTCATTGTTGCAGCCACACAATGAATCTTTCAGTTAAAGATCAAACTACTATAGAAATAGCCCTGTGAGCAAAATTCAGCTCTTGTCAATGTTCTTCAAAGATGGAAAAATGCAAAGCTTTCTTTTTGGTAACATAGAGATTATAAAAGAACATCTAAGCAGCAAATGACTTGCTAGATTATTTGTGTGTAATGCAATGGACAGTTTGACACTAAGATGTGTGATCAAGAATAGTTGGTTGGTGAGCTTGAATGAAAACTTTTAGTTTTTTCTGATTACTCCTCAGACAAAAGCTTTAAAGTATCACTGAAAATTTTCATAAAGCTTTGCAAAATGAATTGCTATCTGCTTTCAGTGGACACAGACTGGTGTTATTGGCAAAACCACATACACTTGTTAATATGAATAGACAGTGAATTTTTAACACCAATCATGCAAAGTGCCTAACATTTTTTGCTCTTGATTTGGGTACTTTCAGCCTTGCTGAATATTTTACGCCTTGGATACATTTTTGTAACACAATAGAAATCACGTGTTCGATGACGTCATTTCCCCAGGTCATCAAAATTTTTAATTCTCTTTTTTGAAAAATCGCTCCGACCGTCTTGTTTGGCATTATAATAAGAGCAAAAAGTTCTCAAGAAGAAACTCTATCAGACCAGCAGATAACGAGTTATTGCTATTTAAAGTTTGCATGACGTCATCAAAATGGTGGTTCTGCAGTTTTCAAGCACGTGGAATTCAAAGGCTGATGGTCGTAATTTAGGTTGCTTTACCTCGATTTTGAATTTTTTGACCTTCGTGTTATTCAGCAACTCAAGAATGTCATTTGAGCTGATATATTTGCCCTCCTGAGAAATTAAATATTGAACAAAAATGCAAGCAAAAGGAAAACATTCTAATAGAAATTTGCCTTCAAAAAGGCTATACTGAAGAGGAGCTTTCGTCGTCATTTCGTCAGCATTGTCGCTCCGCAATGTACTCCAACTTTTACAGCAGCTAGAGATTGCAATATTAAATTTGCAGCTTGTAGAAAAATTCTTCTTGCGCACATTTTCAGCCAGCGAGGGTTGCTGCTTGGAGTTTACTCCCAGTGGCCCAATATATTTAGAAGTAAGACTTGTGGTTCCAGGACTCTTCAAAGTAATGTTAAAAGCAAAAGGCATTGATATATTTTTTAAACGATAAACTTGAAAAAAACGTAGCTCAACATTGATTATGTAAAGACCGTAAATGAAACATTATATCTTTGAAAACTTGCAGTATTTATTGATTGAGGGGCTAAACATAGAGGGGGGACTAGTTTCTTTCCTGTAAAATATTTAAAAAATTGGGCCTTGTATAAAATTTATATTGCTTCATTAATTTAAATTTTTTTTGTACTTTGAATAAAATAAAATAGTTTTTAGCAATTAGTTTGCACTACCAAACATTCTTGTTCAGAATTTTTACCCATATTAAGCCCCCCTCTCTATTAAGCCCCCTCTATATTAAGCCCCCTCTCTATTAAGCTCCCTCTCTATTAAGCCCCTCTCTATTAAGCCCACCTCTCTACTAAGCCCCCCCATATCAAGAAAAAACTTTAAATAAGCCCCCCTCTCTATTAAGTTCCCCTTCTTTAGCCTTTGATGTCAAACAAAGAAATCATGCGCATTTTGTGGGTCTCTTGATGGGTGTGATGATGATAAGATTGTGTGCATTAAATACGGCCTATGTAAAGACTAACTTGTGGGATTTAGTATTCAGTCGAATTTTGTTTAGAAGATGTTCAAGGGCTATCAATTTATCCTGGTGATGTTGATGAAGATGAATAAATTATGTATGTTCCCTCTAGGACTGAAAAAATGAATAAACCCCCTAGGGGCTTAATTTTCATCAATATGCGACGTTGTTAATATGTATGAATGTTGAAGGTAAGTTTATTATGTTAATTGTATAGGAATGCGAGTGGCACCTATATTACAGAAGAATGAAAGAAATCAGGCGTTTGAAAAAATTGAATTTTTTTGCAGGCGACACTTGGTGGTAAAATGAAAGGCAAAGCTACTCAGTATGTATTCTTTAGCCAATTTTTTGAATTTCTAGTAAACATAGTTTAGCTCAAAGCTTTCTGGGGGCAGTGCGGATGAAAGCCACTTACAATTCCTAAATATTAATGCTAAATGCATGGATGTTCCTTCTATCTACATAAATTTTAGTTCCAATTCAGTTTATCTTTAACCTAGTTCTGTTTTTAGGTATCATTCAAATATCCCAAAGGATGAAGGACAGCACTTATATGATGAATTTGTCGGATTAATCAAGGTACTATAACTTACTTATTGTGCATTATTGTCGAGAGGCAATTCACTCTTGCAAATAGCGTACGAGATTTTCCCTAAAACAGAAGGATTTCTAGGGATTTTCAGATAAAACAATAGGATTTTCACGAAAGGTGTACGAGATTTTCTTGGAGTGATTTGCCCCTCGATTATTGTGCTTTGAAAGAGATGCAACTTGATTTGACTTGTTTTGTACTCTTGCGATGTCAAGGCTGGAAACATTGTTTCTTTGATTTGTCTTTTTTTCTAGATAAAAACGTCACTTTAATGTGAGTTAAGACTAATATTTATCTACTTTATTAGTTTCTAGTTGAAGAACATGGAGGTGGTAACGGGAAAAGTGTTCAGTGTGGTATGTATATCACAAGATCTCTTGTTAAAACTTTGTCAGTATTTTTCCTGGGTTCCAAAAGAACAGGACGGTTCTTGGGTTCCAAGTAGAAGAGGACAGTTCTAAGTAGAAGAGGACGGTTCTTGGTAGAACAAGATGGTTCTTAATAGAACAGGATGGTTCTACATAGAACAAGACGGTTCTAAGTAGAATAAGACCGTCCTAAGTAGAACAGGACAGTTCTAAGTTCTTAATAGGGCTAAGTTGTGTACATCTTGGCAGTTTTTTGAACATTCAACCTCATAGATAACAAACCAGTTCCCATATTCAAAATCACAATCTTAACGTCAGCTGATCTTAATTTTTTTAGAAATGTCAAAAATTTGAATTTTGGTATGCGAATGGTTTTAAAGACATATGCGTACGTACATTATGGAAGTTGTTGCCACCAAGCTCTCTTTAGTGCTTTGACCCGGATCTTTATCAAGGTACCAAACCTTGTATTTGTAAAGGGTTTCAGTTTCGAGTACAAGCTGGTTTTCTTGTACAATTTCCCTATTGCTTCAATACCAACTAGAATATGAATATGGCAAATTCGAAAGAAAATTTATTCCGTCATAGAGGTTTTATGAATCCCTTTTGTCAATTTGTTATATACAGATTAAGCTTCTGTTATGTTCCTATTCTCTATAGCTTTAATACTATCTGGAATATTGATATAACAAAAGTCGAAAGAAGATTTGTAGCGTCATAATGGTTTTTATAAGTCTATTTGTCGATTTCTATCTATCAAAGCTTTTGTTATTTTCCGTTTTAGGAACGTATGGAAACAGACAGGTTCTGTCAATGGAAACAAATGGCCCATACACCCATATGTTTGAGTTTTAGTTTAAGGTCGTTGAGACGTTAGATATTTATCATATTAAATATGTATTCTTGTCCTATTCTCTGTAGCATACTTGCCATTTTCAAGAATTTTCCCTGCATCTTTCTTCAGAAGTTTTGATTCCTCTCATTATAAATGAGCCCTTTTAGCATGAATATTTTAACAAAGTTAATTTTGATGAAAATTTTGTGTTGGTTGATTTAGAAAGATAAGGGTTTAGGATGATTTAGGCATTGCATTATTAATAATATGACGTCATCAGTTGTAAGTATTACCGGCTGTTGTTAGTATTTAACCGTCTTTATGTTAATGACTTTTGTCCAAGTGTCAATAGATTCTATATGAATAACGTTCCAGTGTATTTAAAACAAAATTTTATAGATAGTGTCGGTTGTCTTTGTTTGCTGAGGTCTTGGTTTTCCGCCTTCTTCGGTAAACCATCACAAGACGAGCAATGACGTCAGCTAGATGAAGCTTTAGAGACGGTGCATGGATTCAATCTCTGTTATTTTAAAGACTTGAATTTTTTATGGAAACTGGTGGAGGCCTATGTACACCCTTGTCTTGTTTGATTATTTTCCTTTAAAGGCTATATTTAGTTACCTGAGCGATAGAATATCAGACAACATCATTTTTGTATCTTAAGGAAGTGTCATTTGACTGGACTCCTGCAAACAATTGCCAAAAGTTGTACCCAGTATAGTTAGACCCAGTAAATGATAATTAGAATAATACATAATAGATTAAGAAAACGCAAGAATTAAAGAAACGACGAATAGCAAAGATCATGGATGCTACAATCAGAGAAATGTGAGAAGAATAACCAACAGGGAGGAATATGGACACGGCTCGATGAATATTAGATATTCTGAGAAATCCAAATTTTTAGTTCGAGGGTGGCTCATTGATTAGGGTCGCGGACTTCAGATTCAAGGAGCTGATGTCTGAGTCCTTGCTATGACCAAACTTCCACTTAGAGCGAAGAGAATCATCAGCTCTATTATTCCAAGATTAAGCACATCGTGCGGATGTACTCGCTAATTATAGCTTCACGGTGTCCTAAAAGCTGCCATCAGAAGCTAGGTGGTAACAAATACAATTACGAATGCAAAGTCTTTTTTGATAGCTTGCCTAGCTTAGAATGCATCTTTGGGAAACTTTGAGGTTTTATTGACCGAAATCAAGATTTTCGTGACACAGATCAAAATACTGAATTGCCGCTACAACGTGAGCGTAAAATTAATTGATTTTGAAACAGGCAACCTTGAATTCACTTAAAGTGACGCCCATAACAAAATTTGGAGTTTTACTGAACAATCGACTTCATTAAATATTAATTCGTCCGAGTTGCCATTGAGTCATGCCATTGAGCCTACGGTTAAAATAATTCCCAGTAAGCTTACCGCTAAGAGGTTACCAAAAGCTGACATAATGTCCCGATGGCGAAGTAACGGAACCACCCTACTGGTTACAATTTCCTCTTCAAAATGGTGCAGTAATATCATATTCTTTAGAACGAAAAATTTCAATTGGGGTTTGAGAGCAATTAAAGAACTTAAAAAGTCCAAGTACAGATTTTTCCTTCCAATTAAAGATTTGATGCTCCTCAAGTCTCTAAGCCAACTTCACTTCTTTTCATATCCAAAGTAAGTCTGTATGGAGACAGCCCTTAGAGTTTTTGAAAACATAACAAAGCCACGAATTTTTGCTACGAATTTTTTCTTCTAACTTTTCCATTTTTTCTAAAAAAAGTCACATTCTCTGTGTTGTATTTTTCATGAAAAATGTCTTTCAATATTCGAACATTACACTCGCTTTTCGAATGATGAATTCGAATCGCTTTTATGTTTTCGATCACCGGCTTTTCGAGCCAATGTTTTGATGAGATCCTATGATGTTTTACGACCAATTATATTTAGGTTACTTTTAATAGCCAATATTAGAAGCACACCTACACGTTCATAATTCATTCTAAAAATTGTTGCTGCCCTCGTTTGGCTCGTTCTTCCTTTGGTCTAAACGTTCTCGTCTTCATGTCCCAGCTTCCCATCATTGCCACAAATCGAAAGAATTTTCAATTGTACACATATATTCTGTCTTTCACCGTCATGTTTTTCTTCTACCTGCTTGTGGAATATGGAAATCTGTCTTTTTCCTCGCACTTCATCGATGTTCACTGATTCTTTGTCTTAAGCTTCTTGGTCGGCATACCATGCATTTAGGCTGGTTGCGCGTTGTTTTTCGGAACGGGTCAGTTTCTGTCAGTTTTCTTTTCAATGATTTTCGTGCACTTTCAATCACACGGATTTCAGTTTTGCTTCTTTCAGTGACTCAGTTTTTCTTGTGCATGTTTTTCCAACATTTCATTTGGTGTAGCTTCCACAAAAGGTGTTGCCCATTTCAAGGCTCCTTTTTCATATCCTATACTTTTCTTTTAGAGTTTTCCCCTGTCTCTTCTATGTCAAAATCTAGCTTTCTCCAGTTCTTTCATCGGACAATCTTCAGTTCTATCACGTTCTACCATCATATTGAATGCTTTCTTCGATTTCTTATAGACCAGCACCCTGTCCACGTGTGCATTTCCCAAAAACTGCATCCTGCACGTGGGCTGATCTTTCTTTTCATTGCATTGTTCTGATACATTTCTCATTATTCGTACACGGTCTGACACCAAAATGCTTATTTTTGTTTAGACTAGAAACTAGAGAGTGCCGATTCTTTTCTTTGACTTGCAATATCTCTCATATATATGGGATTGAATCATTTCTAGGTTTCTGCTTTCATTTCAGAACAAAAATGTGACGGAAAGCTCATATGATATCGGAAAGCCACAACGCAATCAAACTTAAAATTGTGTTAAATTGCGATATTGGCTACACGCTCTTAACATCCTAAGATATTCTACACAATTTATTCAACATTTAAATCCTGTTGTTTGTCACTTTACAGCAACAATAGCGAGTATCGAGCTTCGTGTTGTAAGCTCAGGTATATTCACCGATGCACGCTATCGCCTCACAATGCTTGTTTAACAAATTAATACCCTTTATTTGACAGTACAGTTCGGTCCTTGGTCTCAATTAATGCTATTCAGGTGAAGTGTACAGGTCTCTTTGACCCAGTTTCAAATAAATCAATAATTCATGCGACACATTGTTAACTTACTCTTTCGTGGCTGCGTGTTAGACAAAATTCCTATTGAAACCGGCAAGCGTTTTTAGTCCTTCGCCAAGGCACAACATGAGTCACTCGCACCATGGGATTGCTTAGCTATAAAATCCTTGCTCTAGCTGCAAAATTATTGCTTGTGTATATCTAATATGTTTGGAATAATCTTCGAAAATAATCTATGAGGATTGTGTGCATTTGAGAACCATCGTTAAGTGAAATCATGAATCCTCTATATCTATGAACTAAAGAAGACAAAACCTTAGAAGGCTGTATCATGTTGCCTGAGATCTTGACACCAGTTTTACAATATCTACCATCAATGCAAAATATAATTTAGACACCACAATTTTCACGTTCAAAAGTTGACAACCCCAGGTCATAACTACCTCTTCAAGTGATCAACGCTATTTTCATGTTCACAGTCCCTCCCCCTTTTTAATTACAATGTTGATTTCTTCCTTGCAAATGTTTATACTTCAAATCCTAGTAAGATTGTGACTGATCATCATGCAGAATTGATACAAATCAACATTGTAATGGTGAGAGGGGGAGCAGCTTCTGAACCGTGAAAATTTTGTGTAGGTGTTCCAGATATTTTGGCAAGGCTTGTAGGATACCTTAAATGCAACGTTTAATTATGTCCGTAAATTATAAACGAAGTTGAACTGCAGGGAAATTGAGTCAATAATTAACCTTGTATCTGGTGATATGGAAGATTTGATGATCAAGGAATGTTAATGAAATTTAGAAGCACAACATAGAATGTTGACAATGCGTTAAAAAGCGAGCAAGCAAAATATTGCAAGTTTTAACCGAAAGAGGAAAAATTCTATTAGACAATGAAAATTGTTAACACATACACAACCAAAGTATTTTAACTTTAAAAACATTTGCAACACAAAGAATATCACATTAGCGGGCTTTATGATGTTTCTAAACTTTGCAAAGAAATTTGAAAGACTATTCTTCTAGGCTAACTTGTTTGTGAAAGGCGGTGAAAATTTGTTACGAATTTTTCTGTGTAGAACTTCGGAGAACAATGTAAATTCACACGTGTGGATTCTAGAAACCCCAGAGAAACTTGTTGTGTTTTAACGGTACAATGCCGAAACTTTTTGCAAGATTAGCTTTATTTGCATGCCAAATGCCTTGCAAGTTTCGAAAACCACTCTCTTGGAAAATCTGAAAGTCTTTAACCTTTCATTTTATAAACGGTTTCATACTTCATTAAAAGCCAATTTTGTTTGTTTTTTATTGACCAAATCAGAAAGCCATGTTTGCTGACAAATGTTGGTGTGATCGAAATGTTACTTGGCAAACAAGAAATGATGAAAAATGTCTTGGAAAATCATCTCGATTTCACGCCCTATCTTAACAGAGCTCAAGGCATTCCCGATCTCAACATATCCGATGTAACCAACACAACTTGCAATCATTCTCCGAATTTTTATCGTATGAGCAAACTTTAGTCATTGTCTCCCGAATCCAATTAGCGTTTGATTATACTTGTAATTTTCACATTATTGGGGCGTAGGGACTTGAAAGAAATCTCATTCAATTTAGAACCACAAGAACAATGCGACTTTTTCGTTCGAGAGTCATTTATTATGTACAGAACCACGCATCGGACATTCTTATGCAAATTTTGAATTTCACGAAGGGATTGTTAGAGAAGCCTAGAGGGAGACGGGCAGAAACTGGTCGCTAGAATACCTAGAAGAGACTTTTTTATTCACACAAACAACCATGGATCGTAGAAGGAGATGTCCTAAAGAAGAAGATGTTCGCGTCTTGTTGTGTTTACTTTTCATCAATATTATTGTCAACACGTCTGAAGCCTGTCCATCAATATGCCGTTGTGGGACAACAAATCGTCTAGTGGCAGTCAACTGCGAAAGCAAAAGTTTACGAGAATTTCCTGTCAACATTAGTCGGGATACCCAATTACTGTAAGAGTCACCATTCTGTTTTATTTCTTCATTAAATTGCGATCAACCCGCTATCCCTAATGCCTTTATCGATCTGTTTATTTTTAAGTGATCTGCAATATTTGCTAATGGTCAAGTAACAGGCGACAAGGAAACCACCTTGAATTGCCGATGAAATATTGACATAACTTGCTGTTCTTTCCGCCAACCATTTACATTACAAGTTTGCTACTAGAATAATTTAGTTTCGTTATTTGTTGATAATATTATAGGATTCATACACGTTTTGGTACGGCAATTTTAGGCCCGATTCAGGCGTTTATCAACTGAAATCGTATTTTTAAGTTTAAACTGAAAAGTCGCATTGTAATGCAAAATTTGTTAAACTGGAGTCTTATACGCTTTTATACCAAAACAATTCCTTTCCCATTAATGAATTAATGAAGTAATGAAAAAAACAATGTTTTAGTTCGAAGATGGACAATGTTTTTCTACGTCAACGCGTTCAAAATTTCAATAAAAGTCTGGCAATTTCAAAATTCTAATAATTCAAATTTCAAATCAAGGTCTCACACATAATACTAACGAATAGGTTATCCTTCTTTTCTATGAGCCAAACTAAATTTCAAATTCTTAAATCTATCCGTTGTCTCTATCAACAATTATAGAATTTTTTTTCTATCTGTCAGTTTTCTTCCAAAGAATTCGGTTTACCAATTCGGTAAACTACACTTGGTTTTACACTGCAAAATTAAACAGGCCATTCTATTGTATCATATTATTCCATGTACGAATAACTTTTTTTCAGCCAAGGTTTTCAAAAATTCGAACTAAACCGTAAAAGAAATTTAATTTCTCATGTGAATATTTTCAAGGTGCAAAATACACGTTTAAATGAATAGAACACGAGTTATCTGGTGGTTTTCCCACCTGGAGTCGTTTTCGTATGACGTAATCACTTATTTCGATGCTTATTTTGTCAAGGGAACTTTGCAATTTTTACCACAACACAAAAATCATATTTACAAATTGAAAGAATATATATGTTACAACAAAGACATAAATATAGATTTAACAATATTTCCCTTTACCTACTTATAATTAATATAGTTTTTGGATTATATTCTAATCTTTGTTTCGTTGCACATATAAATCATCCTATTTCTTGTCAATTTAGGCTCTAATTGTTCTGTTTATCATTTTATCATACCACTAAAGCATTTGACTGAGCCATTTAAAAATAGGTGTTGTTTTATCCTTTTTCTAATGAACAGTGACATAAATCGTCCTGATTAATTAGCTCATTAAAACTGACATCGAAACCATCCCCAATTAGTGCCAATGAGGCCTCTGAATTGGCACTAATTGGGGATGGTATGAAAAGTATGAGATGTTATTTTGTCAATAGCATTTAACATATATACCTTGTTGAATGTTAAGACAGAAAAAGGGAATTTAAAAGCTCAATTTTTCCCTCGGACTCTTCAACTACATCAAGCGGTATCTGACACCGATACATCAAAACAATGAACCAATCAGATGTACCGTTCTTTCTTTTTCGTTATTTTTGATCTTCCTAAAGAAAATTTTGTGGTCTGCTTTGGTACATCCTAAATCTTCTTACAGTGGTATGTTTGTCAGGCTGTGTCTTCCAACGCTAAGACACATTTTAACAAGATCATGGCCTCTACACTCATCGGTAGTTACTGACGTGAACATGTGATCATGCGTTGTTAGTTGTAGACTGTATTGTATTCTTTTACTTCAGAAAATTTTCTGCGAGTAGCAGGACAATAAACTCAACGCTTGAATAAAGTGTTTAAAATCATTTGACAACGTTGTGGCCTAGCCCTAACCCTGTATATTTACTTCCTTCGTTTTTTAATTCCTCCATATGCCTTTAAATATACCAGCAACTCTTGATCAACAATTTTTGTGGTACATTTTTGCTACGCCCATCTGTTCTTATCTAGCTATCCTATCCTATGTCCGTTTTACTTTTATAAATGCTTAGCCATCTTCTTTTGACCTCGTTTCCTGCATCCCGGTCAAAGGAAGATAATGTTTCCTCAGGAACGATTAAACAAGAACGGAATGTTGCAGTTTATTTGTTTCTACATACAATATGATGAAATATCCGAATACTTTTATCAGTTTCTTATTCTGAAGCTATCAAGTATTTCCGGAATTAATGTTAAAATTTTGACCAAAATTTTGGTTCGCTATTTCTCCGATTTTCGTCGGCTTTCAATGTTCTGTCAAGTGAATATTCCAAAATTCGTTGCTTTGTCAAATCTCCTTGCTTTATTCAAAATTTTCTTATATTTTAATCAACGATGGATTTCTCTGACAACGGGGCCCTTAGCGCAACGAATGGCATGGTGGCTGCATTTTTGGCAGTTGTTGTTTTTGAATGGATATAAAAAGGACGCCTGATCAGATGATTGCCGCCCAAGGATGATATGCTCTGTGCCTTGTGTGCTCAGATAGAACCCTGCTTGACTGCCATGTTTTGGAAACAAACAACAAGTTCACGTAGCTAAATCCTAAATCTGTAGCGATGTAGTTTTTGTTAGTGTTACAAATCTCCCAAAGCTATTCAAAAGGTTACTTGATCCTTCGAACCTTTTTCAGTAAAACCGAGGTTTGATAAAAGTGTAGCGGAAGAGCTAGTGATGTTGTACCAAATGATATTAACCACAAATTTGTGCATGTAGGATTTTCGTAAATGGATTTTGCTGGCTTAAGTCGAATAATTTCGAAAGAGTTGATTTATTCCACAAATATTTATGAAAATCGTAACAAAATACATATTGTTGTGAAATCTTGTTATGTCGCCACTACATCCTGCATTTTCGCTAAGATTCATCAATCCGAAAGCAGCGTTTTCCGGATTAGAGCATACTTAATTCGGAGCTGCAGACGGCATTGAATCCAACTGCATTTCTTTTACTTCAATATAATATTGAAAATTTCGTGTGAACATCCCAGGCAATCTGACAGCGGTTTGTGAAAATCCAAGACTAGAGTAGCTCAACTGGTATTCATCTCTGGATTCCAGCAACATCAAATAGACGTTGAATTAGTTTGTGTTTTGGCCTACGTTTGTTGCTAAACCTAGTAGCAATGCCATCGCCGAAACATACATTGTGAATACAGGAGCAATTCACGAATGACGCAATTCAGACCAATCAGAATCGCTGGCGTGTACATTGCGATGACGATGAAGTGAAGTTGGGAGGGCAGTTTGCGTTGATAACAGTAAGATTGTGCGTTAGTTAGGATAAAAACCCGTATTCCTGACTGAACCATATTCCTGACTGAACCATATTCCTAACTTAGGAACAATGTTCAGTCAGGAATACGGTTTTTTTGCTACAGTATAAACGAATTTGTTTGTTTAGGCCTACGGGGTATAAATCACTATTATTGTAATTGGTTACCGTTCGATATTGACCCTGCCTCTGCTTGAGAATCCCAGTATTCAGTTAAGATAATGAATATGATATTTTTAACAAGCCAGATTTTGTGTTGTAATTGAGACCTTCAAGCCTTGCAAACGACAACGCAGTAGACTCCTGTTATAGTCACACCAAAAGTTGCTTGAAAATTTGTGACAGTATGCAAAATGTGACTGTAAACGGAGTAATATTATAGAGCTTTGCGAAGTTGGGTCTAAATTTTATGTGCCTTTAACCGGTAGTGTGACATTAAGCGGAGTGGCTTTAAGCGGAGTTGACTGTACTCATTCTGCAGCCATATTGCCAGTCAATAAACGACATTGACCATAATGCATTGCGATCATCTAGAGATGGTTGTTGTGGCAGCAGTTGTTTTGTGCTCTGTACCGTCCATTGAAATACACTAACATTCTACTTACTTTTAGGGTAGAAAACTAACCTGAAGTTTTACAATTCATAAAGTCATCCTTACGCGATATTATGTTTTTCTGATTATTCACCACAACATGACTAAGTTTTTATGGAGTGTTTCTATCACATGAAAGCTGTTCTATCTTTCCTGCTGGGATGAGTTGATTTCAGCTTGTACTCCTTTCTTTATCGATTATCTTTTGTAAAGCAAGTTCAAAGTTGCGTCATGATGGCAAACAAGCCACTTTTTGTGCTTTTTTCTTATCACTTTAAAGACGGATATCTAATACATTTCAAAACAAAAAGTTTTTGAATTCTCATGTCCTTACCAGTCGTATTTCATTATCTGTTCATTCGATCGCTGGTTAGAAACAAAAGCATTGTCCAAAAATAACAATTTCACAGCATGTCTGCTTATCTTTTTTTTTGTTTTGTTTCAGGAGGTTCCGCGGAAATGATATAATAAGGTTGCCATCAAATTTCCCGACGCTTTGGCCAAATACAGCGACATTGTGAGTACAACATTACTAATACATTCGACATCGGAGTTGGATTAACTCATCAAAGATACCAAGCAGGGGACTTAAGAATTCGTGTTGACCCACAAAGTGTCACAAAAGCTTCATTAAGACACATATCCCTACTCTCGGTGTGAATGGTGAACGTAGAACGTAATACGCTTAAAAAGATCGACAAATCTTCTTGCGTGCTACTCGTTATTGTTGGAGTTGTTAAGGGCCACTAAAGTTTGCACTATCTTAAAGACATGTCGACAGCAACAAAGTTTCTTAAGTCTTTCAAATCTTGATAAAACGAGTGCTAAAAAAGCTCGATAAAGGAGGATGCTTATCCGATAAATCTCACAAAGCGCAATAGACGACATGGCTTAGATAATCTAAACAACTTTTTTATTT
This sequence comes from Rhopilema esculentum, assembly GCF_013076305.1. The sequence goes on along the minus strand of NW_027019762.1, from coordinate 9,304,555 downwards.
TCTATCAAACTAAGCAACTTACCATTTCAAATAAATTTTCTTCATCTATATTTTCCTTCAATAGGGTTCAAGAGTGCGATGTTAAAATTTCTTTTTTTTATTTTGACTATGAATGCATAACCTGAAAGAAAACGATTAATTGTCTCAAAAAGTGTCACAACTGACCGAGATATAGCAAATAAAAGAGCTGTGTTTTCCTAATGAATAAAAATGGTTTTTGCCTGGTTCATACATTTTAGAACCAAGCCCAAATTACAGAGGTTTGATGGGGAGAGAGCCTATATTAATCTGCTTGTATATAAGGCGATGTGTAAAATGTTTAAATGGTTTTGTACATTTTGATGTTTGTGATAGTCCTCTTTGGGTTATGTTGTCCAGGTTAAAATGCTCAGAAATTGTTATATTAGATTTTTTATGATTTCATCTTTTCAGAATTGTACAATTATCTAATTTTTTGCATTTCCCATGCCTAATAAACTGGTACTTCTAACCGTGATATTTTATTAGGGGTATTGTTACATGCACGCTTTGGCGGTGGGGGGGGGGGGCTTTCTGGGGGAAGACGATATCCCTCTTGCGGCACAAGACAGCCTCTTTTTATTCGCTTAAAATGCTTAGGAGAGAGGCATAAGATGACGATGTAAGGCTAGTGCTGGAAAATCTGTTTGAATCAAATACTGAACTACCTGCATATGTTTTTTGCCCACAAATTCAGCTAAATGTGACAACAATTGCCGTGATACTTAAGCTAATTAAGTGGCTCCCACGCTAGGTATAAATTGTTCGCAATCTATAGTATACGCAATCTACAGGGCTTTGTTCGGCTATAGACACAACAACCCATAATCCTGAAAGACATACCAAAATTTTTATTGTTTGGTGATTTTTCAACAGGACCAAATGAATGCATGTTGAACTAGCAAGCAAGGCAAAAGATACACGTTTTTTATTGATAATAAACTGGTTTATAAGAAACTTCAGTACTAGGCTCAAGAAAAACTAAAAAACATGTAAAATTTCCATTTTTAAAAAATTTGGCCAAAAGTTTTCAATTTGTTTTTCTTTTCTTTGGAAAGGCATACTTTGGATTTTGATCTGCATTGGAATTTTCGTGACAGTCTGCATGTATATTCTTTCAAAAATGCTCAACTTCAAAACAACTAGGCAATTTTAGGTCCCGAAATAAGGAACCAACTAAGAAACTTTTAGTACAAATTTTAGTACGCCAAAATCTGGATACCAAACTAAGCAAAATTTGGTACTTAGTGCTGATCCAAGTTTCGTATAAACAAACGTGTAACGAAGAGCTGAAATTTCTTGGGATTTCGAGACTGTTGTTCGATAACTAAAAATTTAATACCAGATACACTAATAACTCAGTCGTAACGAAATGTGTTTCTGGAAGGGAATTTTTAGAGTTGAATTAACATTGAATGTTTTTCTACTCTTACTTGTTAGTATCTATCTTTTTTGAGGTTGCAAATAGTGGTAGTTTAATGTTTATTAGGCATTCTTATCTTGATGAGCTTAGGCCCTTAGTAATGATTTATCGGAAAATAACTTGTATTCTTGCAGGAGCATCGAAAATAATAAAATCCAAAGACTTCCAGATGGAATATTTGCAAACTTAAAGAATCTTCAAGAAATGTAAGAATAAAGTTCATTTTTCCTTTTTTCGTTCTCGCTTCCATAAATATTAAGCAGGTATTCTATATAATTGAAGTGAAACTTTGAGATTAATGTTGTTCATTTTTTAGATTTATGTCAAACAATCGGATACAATCCGTTGGGAAGAGATTGTTTGCTAACACGGGAACAAGTTTAGGGATAAGATTGTGAGTATCAATGTTTGATTTTAGCCTCTGAAACAGTCTTTATTTCGCTTTCCTATCTGTTCACTTGTCACTAAACTAGGGAGTGTGTCCGTTGAAGAAACACGTTTCAGGGACGGGGGTTGGGATGGTGTAGCTCAGTCTGAGCCAATCAATGTACAAGTAGCTGGGTCCAAACCAACTTAATCACCACCGAATTCTTGTCATCATTGGATCAGCAATTTTGACGGTTGTGCTAATAACTAAAGTCAGCATAGACATACTGCCATTTGACAATTTGTCATTATATGATAATTGCACATTATGTTCCCTGACCGTCTGTCTATTCCCGCTACCATAGGACTTCTCTTTCATCTATAATTTGCTAGCATACTTTTCATCATGTATAAAATTGCATTCATGCATTCATCATGTATTTATATATACATATATGAGAAAATGATGAACTTACTGTTTTACCATTCTGCCATATAGTGCTTATCGCCGAATTGGCAGAGCTGTAAACGCGTTGGTGCATAAAACAAGACAGTTTTAAGTTACAGCTCATTGTTAACGCTTAATGCAGTCATCAGGCAAAAGTTGATCGTACCTGACAAGGTATATATAAAAATATATATGATAAATTATATTGATTTATGTTTCAGTTACCTAGAGAACAACCTTCTTGAAGATGTTGCAGAGGGAGTGTTTGAAAACTGTACTTCGACCGTAACTGTGTAAGTCAAACATTTTCTAAATTTTGATTCTTGATCAAAGCCAGATGCCGAAAGAAATTCTTTTGGCAATCAAAACCCACGACAACATACCTTAGATTTATCATATTGAAAGGAACATGAAATCTTAGCCCCTATTGCTCATGGCTACTAGTTTTTTTTATTCAAATTAATATCAAATTTTGTAACTTGGTTTTTGTAACTTGGTTTTTGTAACTTGGATTTTGTAATTTGGTGATCTAACAAAACTATTGCATTTTTCAGCCATTGGAATTTAAATCGTATCAAGGTGCTACGACCAGGAGTTTTTGCAAGAGCCGAAGGAATTAGTTACTTGTAAGCTATCTAGTTAATTTTCAAACGTTTTATTTTCTCCATCTTTCTTACAAAAATATTTTTGTTTTTTAATGTCAGCTTTTAAAAAAGTGACAATTTCCTGATCATAATTGGTTTGTTTCATCCTAAGAGGTTTTTAGATCAAAGGTTTTGAATTTTTGGTACATAATAGTCTTTAATAAATATAAGAATCCAGGTTCTGAAGGTCTTATAAATTTCTTGCTTTAGCAATCTAGTCTATACCTGCTTGAATATAAAAGGAAATTCTTTTGAGCTAGCAAGGGGACTTTTTGAGCTGTGAGGTCAGGGAGGGAAAATGGGTATCCTTATCACAATTACCATTGTTAGGGCATGGTGCTTTTCAGGTTATCGCTACTATTTTTGCTACATGGCACCCAATGTGGGTTAAGTAACGCAATGCTTATCAAACAGCCTTTTAGTTTCTTCGGTGTGTCACAGGTCAGAGGTCTGAAGCACAGGCTGGAAATAATTCAGAGCTGTCAGTTTCTTAATCTGGACAGAGATTTCAATTGCGATTTTGGGGTGCAAGACTCTCCCTTACCACTTGAAATGACTCGTTTCATTTTTCTAATGATTCACTTTGTAGCTTCTTGAAGTGTCAAGACGATAATTACATGTTGCTTTTTCTATTATTTTAAAACTACATTATAAAGTCAATCCTAGATACCAAAATTTGATAACGCATTTTATCTCTGCATTTCATCTTCTCTAGAAATTTGGAAGACAATATGATAGAAAATTTGTCCGCTGGAGCATTCAAAGACCTCAGTAAACTTTACTATCTGTGAGTATACACTATTGTAAACGAAAATCTGTTAGTTTGAGAAAATATTCAACGAATTGGCTTTTTGCATCGGTTGGTAACTCTTTTTAATTTTTTTGCTCTCTGTTTCAGGGGTCTCGGAAGCAACCACCTCTCAATTCTTCCGTCTGGAGTCTTCCAAGGACTGCACCGAGTCGAGACTTTGTACGTATTGTCATGTTCTAGCTGGTTCCCTTTTTTGGTTTTGGAATGATTGGAAAAATCTTTAAAAATGCATTAATTACAGAAAGTATAAAGGGGTTGGCCAGTTCCAAATCGGGTCATACCTATTGAGCGATTCTGGCAGTTTGCAAAAGAATACAAGGATTTTGTCCAAAACTTGAAACAAAGTGAAAGTTGGATTTTTGACTATCAGATTATTCAAATTTTTTCCCAGATTGTCTCAAGCTTGTATATGCACAAATAAGCTTATTAATGAAATACACTGCCTCATGTTCTGCATTTTACTATCTCCTATGATGACCTAAGTACGGTTATATGTATTTTATGATCGCTGACAATTCTGGTAAAAAAATTATTGAAAGCATGAATTTTCCATATGATTGGCTCATTACTTTGACCAATCGCTGCTGACCAGCCACTAAGTCAATAGAAAAAAGCCATGACATGTCAGGATGTATTTCAACCAATGATAGATTTGATTGGATAACTTACAGCCAATCAAGATACCATTATGACAAAAGCCAGTTTGAAATCTGGTTGACAAATATCAAGTTTGTCACAATTTCCTTCAAGTTGAAAGTTAATTATTGCAAAATTCAAATCTAAATCCATGCTTTCGCTTATTACAAATAACTTTGTTAACAGGACATTGCAGAAAAACAAATTGTCATCTCTACCGTCAGATGTCTTCAAAGACTTATCAGTTGTCAAAGAAATGTAAGTTGTAATATTCAGAGTTGTAACCAATTAGGACCATTTGGTTGCCATTTCGATTCTATTTCTTTCAAGTTTTTGTTCTTAATTCCTGGATCTTTCAAGATTCTCGCAGTAATTACGAGAAAGGATTTGCATTAAAGTTGATCCTAATCAGGATTATTCTAACGCGCTTCATATTCTGAAAAAATTTGCAAAGTTCAAAAACAGATGAAAGACAAAATCTATGATTTTCTCTAGATTCTAAACAAAGATCATGATCCTAAGGCGTAAAAATTTGAAACCAGTTTTTCAAGCTTCTGCTGTATTATGTATTTGAAGGTAGAATCAAGGAGTAGCTTAACTGTAATTGTTATGTCTCAGATTATGACTCTCAGATTGTGTTTGCAAATGCCTTGATAATATAACCAGATCATGTTTAAACATTTCTCATCAGACTAGACCATAAAGCATTGAATTTAAGCCCCTTCTAATGCTCGCACAAAATGCATTCAACAATATATAGTTGACGTTTTTAATCGCTAAATACTTTAATTTTTGGTCATGCAGCATAATTCTTAGCGTTGGTTGTCTCATTTTTTTCTCATGACGAAATTTCATGATATCTTCTCTGATTTTTAGAAACCTGGAATCAAATTTGTTTTCGGAGCCCCCAGTTGATGTGATTCGCTCACTGCCAAGTTTTACCAAAATGTAAGCAGATTTCTCGTGAATTGCACTAATAATCAGCTAAGATATTGTTATTAGAATATGAGAATATATATTCGTTGTTAGATTTAATAACATATTAACAAATTTGCCTCTCCGCAAAGTAGCAGAGCGATGAAGTCATAAGAATCTATTTCTTGGGTTTTTGAAAGTTAGAGCTAGTTAATAAAAGATCAAAGTCTTGCTTTATGTTTGCTGTTGTTTTGGCCTGGTTCGTGAGTTTAAGAACCAGAGTCAGTCCTAAATAACAGTGGTTTGGTACAAGAGCCTGTGCTCATGTGGCCATATCTCAGGTTATCTGTAAAAGATCTAACCGATTTGGCATTTTTAAAGGCTTTTCCTACTCACTGTTCTTATCAAGACTATGTTTCTCGCCTTACATATTCTGCATATTGTCTTTATATATGAGTAATTTTCTATTCAATAAACAAAGTTATCCATCTATTAGAAAACTAAAGTCAAACCCAATCAAATGCACGTGTAAGCTGAAAAGTGATCTGGCAGACGAGGCAATCCGCAGCATAATATCAGACTTGGATGTAACTCGATGTGTCAATATGAACAAGACGATGTTGGAAGCAATAACAGCCGTTAATTGTGGTACGTTTGCTATATCGATTCATATTGCAAAATAGATAAAAACAAAGAACCTTTGTGATCGCAATTATCAGCAGATGGCTTCATTTAGGTAACGTATCTCGTAGAACGAATCCCTCTTTACAACCATGAATTGTAGGAAAATAAAGTAGTGATCTTGTTGATAACTTATCGAGCTCCCAACCCCAAATATTATTTTTCTTCTTACTTGTCCTTCTTAATTAAAATCTATTTTGCAAAGTAAATTGGCGATGTACTTAGCTGTCAACAAACTTGAATAAATACGAAAGCTTATACCTTTATCGATTGCTAGACAGTTCGCACTCTTGGATATTTCTGTTGCTTGACTTTTTTCACGCTTTTAAAAACTAAAAGAAATAATTTGTGTTTAAGAGAGACCTGGCAGTTACAATTCTAGTTTATAAGGTTGTAGACAAATGATAGTCTAATGCATATTGTTTTCATGGGAGATATTTACAGGTAAAAGAATCCAAATAACATGAAATGATTACCAATTTTTTACTAATAACTTTGCTGTTTCATGTTTCCTTGATTAGACAATGTGGAAAAGTTTGGACCTTCTTTGTTTGTTTTTAGTAACAGAACCAACCCCGACTACCCCTGTGCAACCAACAACTGCAAAAACAGGTGACTCGACCAAGAGGAAGAATTCGAATGAACTCCTTGATCGGACGTCAGCAAAGATTCCCTCTACAACCGAAAAGGTTTACACAAATGTTTATCCTGCAAGAGATGGTGAGTTGACGTAACTACGAATCTAGATCTTTGCGCTGATTTTCGGGCTTAGTGCAACAGTTCCAGCGACGCTAGAAATAAAAGACACTTTAGCCGGCCACTCACACTCAGTAAAACCTGTTCAGGGATAATTTTCTACAATATTTTCAGTTACCCTAAAACTCTACTGAGATAATCTAAATAAGCTTCCAGTACTAAGAATTTCAAGAAACATTTATGAGTCTTCTTGTGTTGAACCTTCTCGTTTTGATATCTTGTTATTTACAGGATATGTTTTTGAACATTTAAAATTTAGTATTGGTTACGATGACGATTTACAGTCCAAGTTGAAAATTAGCATGCCTTCTAAAGGTATATGATTAGATTTGCTGCATTGTATTTTCATCTTCATTTGAATATATTCACTTTGAGTAATGGCACCTATCTTATTTGTAACCTCAGTAGTTGTAAACCCTTCTTCGAAAACCATGCACTAATTTGTAAAACTTGATTTTCCAGATTACGAAAACAAGACCCCGCTGCCACTAATAATTGGAGTCGCGATTGGCGGTGTCATTCTAGTTGTTGTCATCGTTTTGTTTGTCTATCTTTACAGAAGGCCTATTGTTCGAAGGTATGAATTCATTATCTATTTCAAAATTATTTGAAATTTTGTTTAAGAGAGGTTGTCTTAATACGAGGCTTGCTGGGTGCATCTTGTTTGATTACGTTACAGCAGCTATAGTAAACATAAGGCAACCTAGCAACTATCTTTACAGTAAGTGATGGTAAAGGGTTCTTTCGGAAAGCAGCATGGCATCCTCGATTATACAGGCATTCTAAAGATTCTAATGTGGCATAAGTCATCTTCAATCAAATATTGGCCATCAATAAGCGTCTGAATGTTATTACGCTTATTAACTGACCAATTGTTGTTTGACGGACTGTTCAAGCTGCTATAATGTTAGTATACTGTCGTTAATGTGAAGGGTAACGCACAAAGAGTTCAAAAAGTAAGACATCAGTGAAAGACTTTGACTCATTTTGAAGATTTCGATCCCTATTCAGTATATTCAGTCCGATAATCAAATTGCTGTTGCTTTATTCAAAGTTTATTGACAAATTTTATAAAAAGCAAAGTAGGCATTGAACTTTTCCTTTCTCCTAGGGCCTCCACAATGTCCCTGCCCCGCAAGAAGAAGACAGAGAAAAGTAACGCAAGTAAAGATATACACTACAAAAAATCTCCTTTTAACGACTATTCTACGGACTATAATATTTAGAGAATAGCCTGGATATTTTTAAAGAAACTTCGTCATGTTGCTGGTCCATCAGATGGCGTTTCTGCAGTTCAAATGTTTGAGAAGAGTTGCTAGTGCTCTGGGCTCCGCTTCTGAACAGAATGGGATCTCCGGTTTTGAATGACTGTAGAGAATGCTTTATTTTAAGAGCTGATGCTATGGAGTAAAGGGGAGTTTTTTCTCTTCGACAAAGAATAACAATGCAGAAGCTGAAGTCTGTAATATTTAGACATTAGATATTATGAATGCGGTCAAGCTATGGATACCGGACACTCGCTGGCCGCCCGCGTTCTTTGGCCCGGACATTTTTATGATATCTTTAGATTGCTATTTACCGAAAGGAACATCAACTGCCCGTGCGATTGTTTTATGGGAAATTGCATTTCGCTTAGATTATACAATTACAAAAAAGGTGTTACTCATTTTAGAATTCGTAGAGGATGAATTGGCACATTTGTTTTGCCACTATATAAACTTAATTCACTCATATGAGGGGCCCAATTTATGGATAATATTTAATAAATCAAATAAGTACGAAAATATAAGTAACATTTAATACAAAAACCAAAGCAATAGCAAAATATAGAAAGATTCTTTTTCAATGTCGCTGGGACATTGACAGAGTGATCAGGGTTAACCATCCCCTTCACCGTTGCCCGGCATCCTAACTTGCATCAAATATTTTCAAGAGAGGCAAGCCTCGTTGACGAGATTAAACCGTAGCTAATTGGCGGCGTCGAAATGAGCCCAATTTAATTTGATGTGCGACGCATTACACACTCATTTCTTAGCCCCTGCCTTAGATCCCTGGAACCATTAACTATGAAGAATCAAAAAGGACTCTCAACTGCTACATGATTTACCCCCCCCCCTCTCCAGAGCCATGCCTTGTCGCCAGTCACTACATGATTTGCTTTCCACCTCACCTTTTAACCACTCAGTTAGAATCGGTATGCAAGACACCTTCAAGATCGACCGTTGTACATAGATTGTATTGTTAGTTATATACGTCTCGTTAGACTCTAAACCCATAAACATTTTTACGTTCGTACGTTTGCCTCCAGTTTTCGTGTCTTTAAGCTGCATTTAATTGTTTCAGATTTGCGCTGTGTCTTATTAAGAATATTAAATAGCAATTGTAAATTTTGATTCATTTGTCGTTTCTCTGCCTGTTACCGAAAGTCATAACTACAAATTCAGGATTCATGTCGGCTTATACTCTCAAATATATTTATAGACGATCATTTATGAAAAAATTGTTTATGTCCATTTTTATGACCTAAAAGGACAATAAAATTTCTGAAACTTTGAAGATAATAAGAATACATGTTGTTGAAATTTGAATGGCAAAAAACATGAATTCATAAGTTAGAGCTTTTACATTAAAAGGGACTGGCACTACCTCATGGGACTCCGACGTCACTTTTGTTCAGTTACTTAAAACGGTTCCAAATAGAAACAGTCCAGTGTGAGCTCTCTGTAAACAAATCATTTGAAAACCGCAAAGGAACTGTTCAAAGATTTCTCATGTAAATGCAGCATTAGATAAAAGAAAGTAGTCCAAAATTTAATTTGTCTAATTAGGTTCCTTTATTAGGAACTTCTTTTATTGGTTCGTATACCTTTTTTCTTGAATTGAATTTTAAACAAACTTTTTGTGGTACAAAACTTAAAAATGGCTTTGAAAAGAAAAACATTTGAGCATTTCGTCTTTTCGTCTGATACTCTTCAGAGTATAAAACGTAAAAACATAGATTGAAAACTCTACGCTAGGAAATACATATCCCCAGTTATGGATCGAAATAGCAAGCCATTTGTGAGTTGAATTTTACTATTTTCCTCAAAAAAAGGAGCTAGCTCATCACAGAAATTAACGACTGATGAATTTCAAACCAGGTAAAGTATGCCAAGAAAGATGCAATTAAGTTTGAAAAAAACTATCTAACCTTCTATTTTAGTTTTTTTAAACAAAATTATTTACCAACCTCTTATTGACCGAAATGCATGTTTAGTCAATTAATTGATAAAACTGTGTAGCGTTGTTGACATGGATATAGAATATAGGATGGGTAATGAATTACGAATATTGATTTTGCCTGTAATCATTTGTTCCTTGAGTGCCCATTCTGAGAGCCCAACTGTACAAATGAAATTTAGATAATTAACAGAATAGAAGCATTTCGTGTTCAATTCAAATTAACTACCATTAAGAAACGAAGTAAAGGTGTTATTGAAAGGAATCAGAATTTATAGAAGTTTGAGAGACAGTTTACAGTGTATTTGTCATTAGCAGTAAAGTCCAAATTGATTTTTGAGAGAACTATACTGCTTACAGCAGTTCTTGATACGTCCATTGAAGAAAACAGATAATAAAACAGAAAACAGAGAAGAGAAATTTCTTTTCTAGCCACTTGATAATGAGTACATGCTCGAAACGTCGTGTTTTTAACAATCAAACTATTATTTTTTCATTCTGGTACTAAATTTATTTTCTAACTATATTATCGTTATTCTGGATGAAGTACCACACGCAACGTAGATATTTAATTAAAGAAACCAGATGGTATAAAGGTTTTTGACCACCAGCCAGGAAACTCTAGATATTAGGAATAAAGATGAAAGTTGTCGAATTGTTCAACATATCAGAGAATAAGGATAAGTATTAGGATTGATAAGGGTCGTTGCTCATCTCGAAGTAAAAGAAGAGACCAAGATATCTGGAAGTGAAAACAGTTGATATAGCTAGAAACAGTTGAAGTAGAAGTAGCTGTTCCAAACTAGCAACAGCAGCAGCTTCCTCATCAGGCTGTTGGCGATCTCGGTGTTGGTGTAATTTATGGAGGTATTAAAACAGAGGTAGAATATTACAGGGCTAAGGCAGCCACCTTGTAGAACCCCACGACGAACAAGTAATGCTGGAGTTTGAGAAATGTCTGCGATGAATGTCAGGGCAAAATCAGAATAAAGATTTTAAAACCAAAGATTAAATTGCACTGAAAGGAACGTGTTATAGACAGGTTGTATTAATTGATGGCAAACTTCTTCAGCATAGTCAAAGTCTGAAAGTCTAAGAGAGCTGCTACCAAAGAGCACTAGATATTTTTAAAGTGAATCTTCAGAAAGGCAAGTTTTGTAATTATGAAGCAAAAATTTTTAATGAACAGATTCAGGCGTTATATGCCAAAAGCTAGAGAGATCATTGATGGAATTATCTTTGTGCATCAATCAGGGACGGATTTACCGGGGGTTGTAGGGTTGCGACAACCCCCACCTTTTGTGTTCTTCGGTAAATTTTGCTATGATTTGGTAAAAATGCATTATTTGGTAGTCAGTAGCAGTAGCGTCGCCACGGGGTGGACTGGGGTGGACATGTCCGTCCCAGTTTTCCCAGAGGTCGATCTTCTAGTTTCTCGAAAAATTTGGGGAGGGGGGGGGGTGAGTTGGGCCGATGAGACCAATTTTGATTTTTGAACTGGCGAAAAAGCCACCGTTACAAAAAACGCTGCTTGTGAAAGCTGCTTGTCCAAATATTTCAAAATAGATAAGAAAATATTAAAAAAAGATTTTCGAAGAGTCTGAAGGGCCTGGCCAAGAAAATTTGTTTTTGCCCACCCAAGTTTTTTCAAGCTGGCGACGCCATTGGTCAGTAGTAACAAAATGAAATTGAAAAGTTGCTTTCATTTTCTTCTTACCTTCTTTATCTAAAGGTCAAAGACTGAGTTTTAAAAATGGGCATTTCCATCAGTTTCCAATCCCCTAAAACTATACCTATACCAGATTATACCAGACTGTCATATAACACGAAGGATTTCTATCAAGTAAGAGTAAAAGTATGGACCATGAGCAATGTTTTAAAGAATTAATGCAGAGTCTTACCGTAAGGCCATGAAGAAGCAAAGCTTTTCTTATTTCTAATCAGTGTTCTAATGACCGAAGCGAATGCTGCTATGGTAGGAGGTTGTGTATAAAAATGGTGAGAAAGTTCTTTGAAATTAGGGATCCAGGATTGGAAGCTAAATCATTCACCGTATATCATCAAATTAGCCTCTTGAGGGCTTATATATTTTTAATGTTTTTTGGTGAGGGGTTGTTGGGGGGGGGCTTATAAAATTATAGTAGACATTAAAAAGACATAAATGAAAGACCTCGTATATCTTAGTAGGGAATTTCTCTATGAAAATTCAATTAATTCTTACCGAAAGTATGAATTTTTGTGGTAATTCAATAAAACGCCAAAGGCAACTTCAGATGGCAAAAATCAACAAATCGAGGGGGCCAATTCGAGGATTTACGGTAGTAGCGGGAGCATATACGGAGGGGGGGCTTATTGATAATTTGTCTTTTTCGAGGAGGGGGGCAATTCGAGGATTTACGGTATCAGGAGCTAATGATGAAAAACTTCACACGATAATTTTATTGCACAGAGCAACGGAGAACGATGGAACGAGGACACTTTGGCAGGCAGCGTTTGTCACCTTGCTACGTGGAGACAGCAACAACTACATTCCTACAACCAACAACAAAATGGATGGATTGATGGACGGAGCTACCGGTGTTCTCCTTGAAGTAATATCGATTGTCGAGTGAAATTTTTATCGAATAAGCATCTTGAAGTAACCTGGATACATTTTTTTCTGTATATAAAGTGCTCAGATGAACTGCAATGTCGATCGACTGGGGTTCAAACGCGATTTATTTTGGCCTAGATACATAAACATGGCCTAACACAATCACAAAACAGGACCATCCTCGAGTTGATTAGATTTTGTCACTTATGTCTATTCTGGATCCGAATTTAAAGCAGTCTGAAAAAACTTTGATAACAGATACTCTTACCCTTCGAATCTCCATTCAAACGAGAGAAAGGAATACTATATCTTACAGCTATGAGTTGGTTTAATACGTCCGGGTTTTCAAACTTGGCGAAGTCCGCTATCTCACAAGCACAGAAGTCTATCGACAAAGTTCTGGATATTAAAGATGAGGATACAACTGAAAGAAAGCAGCCAAAACGAAGCGATAAACTATCTGCCTTGCCGAAGTCGAGCAGTTATTCAGAAAGTTTGGTAACGAAATCAAAGAGCTCCAACGAATCATTGCCAGGTATCTTTCTTCGTTTTAATTTCGAGACAAGACATTACATCTCTAAGAATGAATTTGAATTCCTTATTATACTATCTTGAAATATTTTCATAAACTTTTGGAATATTGTGGCTTGGGTGCCTGTCTAGAAGTGTTAATTTCATTTATAGTATGTTGAATTCCATATTTCATTACAGTATAGCCACGATTTCCATATTTCATTTTATATAAAGATGGTCTAGAAGCCTTCTTCCTATAGGTTGCTGTAACCAACAAATATCTAAGAAGAACCTTTAATCTAGTGATTGATTTTCAAAATGTCTTACCATAAATGGCAAATTTACAAAACCAAACATTTAAAGCCAATAGTTATCTGTGACATAAAAATTAGAATTTAATCAGTTCCTTATTACATGTCACAGAAGTCATAAAATCATAGTAGAAAAATGAATACAAAACAAGATTGTCAATATTTTGTTTTAAGAATATTTGCACATGACACCTTTTGCCTTTGCAAATCCAATGAAAGAAAAAACTCAATTTTTCAATGAAAATTATGTAATATCCAATTCAAAATTTTATACTCAATTCTTTTAATTTGATTGAAGTTTTTGTAAAGGAAAAAGGTAGAAACAGGTTGGTCAGCAAAAGGTATAAATAGGTTATTCCTAAAGAATTTAGAGACAAAGATTTTAGCTCTTCATTTTTGAAAGTGACAAAGATTTATTAGCCAAGAGGATCATTATTGTTCCTCTGTCATATAGCCTAGTAATAACAATTGACAAAGGTTTGCAAATTGTTTGGTATGTTTTTTATTCAAAATATGTGCACATTGATTGGTATAACCCACTTGAAACCTAATTATGTGACCTAACCAGAGTAATTAGTGTGCCAAAATTAGATTTTTATACTGCTTGTAGATTTTTATACATTTTGCAAAAACTGTGTTCCTAACCTATGTTATTCTCAACTTAGCTTTTATTTTCCTTGTCAGCCATTTCATCATTCTAGGGATTAAAGATTTATTCCCTCTGCAGAGGAACACTGTATTTTGACCTTTCTTCTATTACTCTTTAACCTGAATTAGGTAATGCTTTCTTTTAGTAAATAATGCTTTTTGATAACTTCAGTGTTTCCTCTATTTCAGATTATACTGATTTGAGAAACTGATCAGACTTTACCCTTTATTTTCTAGATTTGAATGTTGAAAGGAAATCTAAAAAGTACGAGACTAACAGTAAAGATCAAACAAGTGAAAAAACCCAAGAAGATGACCCATTTTTTGCTTCTTTTTTGGGAGGAAGCAAACAGTCAACTCCAAAAGCAAACAAAACTCCAAGCGTGAAGCTAAAGAGTCTACAGACTACCAAGGACAATGAGACAAAAACATCTGATTCAGTTAACATCTCTGATCAGTTTGTTGATGATTCTAAGACTAATGGAAATACTCCCAACTCTAAAGAAGCAATAAAGAATGAAGACAACTTAGCAGTTATAAGCATAAAGAGTAAAGATACACTGTGTGATGTAAATAACAAAAAGCATGAAAATTCTAGAGATTCGGATGCAACTGAAGGTTTGCAGATGTTGACATACACAAAAGAAGATCAAAATTCTAATGAAAAAGAAAATACCACAGATAGAGCCGATGATAGCAAAACAGAATTGAATAAGCCCCAAGAACCTTCAACAGAACCAAATCTTAAAACCTCAGATTCAGATATTGATGTATCTGATGACTTAAAACAAGATCTGTCAACAACATTTAATTTAGAAGAATCAGGGGTAGTTAAAAGTGATTTATCTCAGAATTCCCTGAATTTAGATAAAGATTTTGATAATACAGCAGACGATGGAGAAGAAAATGACTCTATAGATGGCTCTAATTCAGTTATTGAAGCTTCAAGTGAACAGGAAATTGAAAAAAGTGACGGGCCAGACAATGAATCTAGGAATGACATAATTGACCCTGAATGTTCTACTTTAAAGGAGCAAGGAATCAACATTGCAGACTCTGTGTTGGAACAAAATGATGACTTTGGCACTGGCAATACTGTTTCTACTGAAGAGACTGAAAATTCAAATGTAAGTAGTATTGCATTTGCAACCGATGAAACAGACAGCATTAAAAGCATAACTGGAGGTCAAGATGACAAACTTACTGTACTTGATGATCTTGATGTCAACAAGCCTGCAGCTCCTGACATTGAGCGAGAAGAACAATATGATAATCTGTTGACTAATAGCGGCATACAAATGAAGGAGAATCAAAACACAAAGCCATTAAGCCTGATTTCTGCATCATGTAATTCAGCAGAGTCAAATGAAGTTTCTAAGAAGCAGGCTGAAGAAGCAGAAAATCTTTTAAGACAAGATATTGCCACAAAGCAAGATTTAAGTGAACCAGATTGTATTGAAACAAAGGAAATTGAAGGGGACCATGATAGCAAACTTGGTTCTTATGATGGAAAAGAAGACCAACCAAAGTCAGACTCAAATGAAGAAACTGCCTATCTTCAGCAGGTAACCTGAAAAACGAATATTAAAAGAAATCTGTATACCTGAGAAATCTAATTCTAAAGGTTGGATATATTTCAGCACTGTCATTTTTTGAAAATACTGTTGGCATTGTTTGTTGGAATATGGCTTAGTCAGAAATGTAGAGCTTGGGGCTCATGGACGCTAAGACCTCTTGTAAATGCCAAGTAATCGCTTTTTTCTTTATTTTTCTATTGTTTTTTGTGAAAAGTTTTTCGTGTAGGCCCTCCTTGGGCTTAATGGTGTTTCATCATTAACTATTCTGTTAATGATTTGTATTTGAAGGAAGTGAAAAGACTGAAGGAGCTTGTGGAAGCAAGAGAGTCAAAAATGGTCACTCTCAGTAAGGAAAACATTGATCTTCAAGAGACTGTGTCAATATTGAAAAAGTATGTCACTTATATTTCACATAGATAGTGAATAATATTTTCCAAGTAAAAGGCTCTCAAAGCATCTGATCTGTTGCCAGTCAGTCACAATACAAAAAAGCCCATAGCTATGCCAGTTGACACTATGTACTTCACTTTTTCCATAAGGCTTCAAACTGTTATTTGGCAGATTGTGAAGCAATGCTTCGGACCATTCAAAAAGACTAGCTATTAAGATACCCTTTCTTAACTAAAGACAACATACAAGAATATATGATGTATTTTGATGGACTATGGATAACCTATTCTTTACTTGCGCCTCTAGTGTTAAAACTTTTATAGCCTCCAGTCTGCTTGCCAGGGTCTTTTAGACAACACAATTTGAGATTTCTAGTGAGATTTTTTCACAGTATGAATTATCAGAAGTTGAAAGATCTTTCTCAATTATCATGAAAACTTTGCATATAATTTTTTTATATTCACAATTTTATTAGGTTTTTTGTACCCTCTATATATCCAGAATTGACAATGCTGTAAAGCAAACTTTTGACATGAAACTATGACCATCTCAAGTTCTATAGGGAGTTAATGCCAAGAGACTTTTGAGTATCATTCAAGATATCCTCTAGTTGAGATCTTTAGTAGGTATTGAATTGGTGCTACTATATCATAATAAGTTTTATGAAGTGTGTTTTAATTTTTTGTAATTTTTTGTTTTTGCCAGCCAATTAGAGCAAGCCGAACAGGCCACACAAGTGGATGACTCAATGATATTGGAAATGAGGGATGAATTTTCTAAAAGGATTGGAGAACTGAATACAAAATTGAATAAAACAACCAAGGTAAAATGTCCAGTCAATTTTTACATTTTTTACTTGATACTAGAAAGAAAGAAATTATTACTAACTGCTTCGAGATCTAAGAATACACTTAAACAGTCTTAGAACAGCCACAGGAGCAGGGACATAGCTTCTATTATGCAGGACACTCATGCAACTTATATATATGGCTCAAACTCGGTAGATAACTTTAAACTTATAGCTATCATCCTTGTAAGACAAGTTAGTGCAGAATTATTTTCTCTATGATGTATGGAAAATCCTTTTATGTAGTGATAGCTTAGAGATGTAATAATTTTTCCTTAATTTTGAATAGTTTAAACATTTGACCGAGTACACTTGATGTATAACTAAAAAGTATATATCGATTTGGCTTTTTTGGACACCACAAGCATTATGCATCTGATTAAAATTTTTGTTCAAGTTGGTTTTAGGTCCCTGAAACACTTTATTCAACCAAGAATAGCTTGCCACTGACAATCGCAAAAAATGAATCAGTCTTATTCAAGTACTATTTTATCGTTGAGCCACAGAGAGAATTGCCATAGGCCAAATAAAACCCTTAAGATAATATAGATAATAAGAAACGTGAACGTGAATTGAATATCTTGCCATAATCATGACAGTTAAAAAAAGACTGGTGCAACAAAGCCATCCACAGGTATTACATTGCAATTATCTTTCAAAACGAGAAATTGAACTTACCTGATACATTTTAGCTTACTTTTTGATGGAGATATGTCTTTGCAATCTAGGAAAGAAACGAATTTCAGAAAGAGCTTGAAGAGAAAACTGAACGACTGACAAAAGAGTAAGAAAATCTGCTTATCATTTTAATCCAGCAATATACCTTTGATTTCGAGTGGTTAGTTTTGATAAGAACATATTGTCCAAGTTACTGTATGATTTGACGTGAAATTTATCTGGCTTTGCTATTCTTAGTGGCAGCTTCAAAGTTTCGCTGTTTTGTGCAAATTCTCTTGCCAAAAGTTCCGCTGGAGTTGATCCTGAGAACCAACAAATTAAGTTTTTGCGCTTCTTCGGCGATTCCTCTTTCAAAAGAAATGTTCAAAGACCGAAAGCAAAGTAACTTACAGAAATCTCAATATATTCTGCCTTGTATTGGTATATATTTCATCAAAGTACCTTAGTGGGTTAATCAGTACCCTTAAAGTCTTCCAAAGAATTGAAAATTTAATCTTCTTCTTTGTCTTTTTGTTGTTTTTGTCGCTCTCAGTCACTGCTTGCTCGTTTTCTTGTTGACTGAAGGACAGATGTGCTTGATATCACCTCTTTAAATATCATCTTGTAATTTGTCTAGTAACATATATTAACGTATCGATGTTTATTTAAGTAAATTTTTTTAAATTTTACCATAACCTCCTTGTCGTGTTATTGTGTGTAGCTGTATTAATTCTAATTGGAAAAATTGAAAAAGCCGTCGAAAATATTGATCCCGTTTGTCATTTCAAGATTCTTTTAATGTGCGAAGTTATGATTTTGATTTTTGGCCAACAAGAGTCAATGAATAAAATTAGACGTAGTCTCTGAATATGTTCACCCTTCGAGGCTGCTTTACTTTAGTAGACACATATTATTTCAATCTTTGCGCTGGATACTGCATCCTGCAAATTAGGCCCGAGGCATGTAGGCTCGTATATTTGTCAATAATATACCTTTTTTGAATATTGTTTGTAAATTGTTTGTAAACTGCAAATTAGGCCCGAGGCATGTAGGCTCGTATATCTATCAACAATATACCTTTTTTGAATATTGTTTGTAAATTGTCATGGAGTTTTAATATTTTTTCTCTTCAAAAAGGCAAGAGCAGCTTATTCACGACTTCAGGGCGGCTTTGGAGGAAAAGGAAGAACAAATTGCTGGTCTCTTGGCTGAAGGTACTGTATGTCATATTTATCATGGATCCGCAAGTCGAACAGATACCTGAGAAGGATGACACTGAATGCTTTTATCGCATTAAAAACTGCAAGAAAATAGTTTGCCCTTTCGAATGGCTAATACAATTGTCTGTAAAAATAGTCACTCAGTAGCAATTTAGACTGTTTCTTGCATTCACTTAGGTTCAGACATAAAAAGCTATTCAAATGAACTTTGTTTTGGCCTGCTTTTGAGCTTTGTGATGCTCATCAAGAACTGTTGTTACTTGAAAAATTAGGATATTGAAATGTAAGAATAATGTACGATAATGTATCGACATGAGTGATCGCACCAAGGCGTTTTTTAAGTTTTTTCTAGCTCTACTTTGGTACTTGTAAATTTTTCATCTCGTTTTTCAAGGTGAAGCGTTGTCCAAGCGAGAGCTAAAAAGCAACAATGCTGTCAAAAAATTGAAGCTGAAGGCAAAAGAATTGGAAAAGAAAGCTGACGCATTTGAGTGAGTAATGTTTTATGAAATTCTGTTTTTATCAATCTTCACATTTTTTTAGAAATATAACATAAAGAGAGTGCAATAAAAGACTTTCGCAAAGGAACCCTAAAAAGTTCATTAAGGAATTAAGAGCTGTTGAAAAAGCTGTAGATTTTTAGAAAAGCTGTTATTATCCAAGCTGAGCAGGTACAAATTGCTATTGAATTAATTGCAGGATCATGCTCTTTAATAGACTCGTTTTTAATCATTAAGACGAGTTTCGTTGTATCTTAATCATTTTTATGTATGTTTATATTTACTATGTATGTATTATTATAATCTAGTTTATGTATATGTAGTATTATAGTTGAATTATTAGTTATATTTAGATACATGTCATATTCCAGGGGGCAGTCATGTTATATTGCTCCTCCTGGGTTCCGTCCTTTTAATGTAGTTTAGTAGTTCGTACGTACTGTTTTAGGTAATTTGCTGTTGTAAGTTTTTAAACCGAATATATATATATATAAAAAAATCATTTTTATTCATTAGAAAAGAAAATGAGGACAAGGAGAAGGAGTTGAAAAGTCTGAAAGAGACGCTGAGTGACAAGCTTGAGCAAGAGAAGACTTTACAAGGTAACTTTTGCTACGTAGTTTCATTGCCTTAGTAGCTGATCCTTGCCTCTCCGTAGATTCTTATCTCAAAATAATGTATGGATGAACTTTCAAAGCAGAACTAATGTATGGATAAACTTCTAAAGCCGTTTTTGTGTTTAATTTGGTACAATGGCCATCTCAGTGCATGCATGATTTGGCTTCCTATGCAAGCATAAAGCAGAAAGTTGGTTTCAACGCAGTCGATTTCCCGGATACGTTTAATGCTAATGACTGCTGTTTAACCAGGGATGCTGTCTATGAACGTGTGAATATGCTCAAGCTAAGGAGAGAAATTTTACCGGGAAAGGAAACTGTTATTTTCCAGCTGATGTTTTTCATCACTTTCGGAGATAAGAGCTTTGGGTAACTTTGACAACAAGAAAAATGATTTTTAAGCGAACAGCTTAGGATGGTTTGTGCTTGGAAGCTAAGCGTTGTCCAAATGCGGAAAGATTATGGCGAAAGAGTATAACACGGTGTTTTAAGCATTACGCAAGAGGTTTTCAAATGAAAACAAGCATTGTTAGTCTATGAATATATTAATGTCACATCATCTATGTGCAAGGTTTTTATATCACCTGGAAATCGCAGTTTTGCTGTGAAACATAGTGCTAAGAGACAGTAAAGATGAATTCATTTTAAAAGTAAAGGTAAAGTGGGTCCCGTTTTCGACCTGTGATGAGGGAAGTGGTTGCTAGTTGTCCTGGGCCAACCGCATTGTGAGGTAGAGTTACCTGTTCCTTTTCCAGCTGCGTTCAGCCTCCAAGTTTTACCACTGGGTACCCAATTGCTAATGGGTGAGCAGGAGGCGAGCCTCAAAATCATGCATTGTGCCTTGAAGCATGACCTTTAACACTGGAACCAAGCTCTCTGGTCGCTTGCCACTTTTTGCCCTAATTCATTACTGTACGAAACAAAGAAGTGACAGGCGAAAGAAGATATATCTTTTTTTACCTCCGTTGTAAGATTGGCAAGTTTAGACAATTATTCTAAGATATTTGTTTTCCAGGATGTTTATTGGAATGGTTAGCTGTGAAAAAAGGAAAATTATTGACTTATGTTTTGATTATCGTAATGACAATTAGCATTTCTTGTCACATTTCTGTGGTATGTGGAATATGAAAATTACAGAAAAGTTGCCATTAAATATAGATATTCTTGGAGACATTTCGACATGACTGCAACATTTTAGCGAAGGGCATGACGATATCGTAAAGCGGTTACCTTAAAACTTTTCTTGTTTTCCTTTTAAGATCAACTGAAAAAGTTGGAGATAATCACAGACCAACAGGAAGATGAAATTTCAAAATTAAAAGATCAGTTAGATGACGCAGAAGATAAAATGAAAGGAATGCAAACTACATTAGATTCCGGTTATTTGTAAGTTTCAATGTTAATAATCCTTGATTTTTTATTTAAAGTTTAATTACTTCGATGATATTTTTTTGTGAAGGACAAAAATTGTGATAATGGCTTTATGCACAACTAATGAAAAAGTTAACACAAGTTAAAGAGTCTTGAATAGATGTATTGAGAGTTGCAATTTCTTCAACGAATCGTGTACACTCTGTAAGCAATGTTAGATGTTTCTTGTTTCCATATCCTGCAGCTAGTCATGTAAACAGCTTCAATGCAAGCCAATATCGATTAAAATGACTGAGATTTTTATCCTACAAGTTTAAACTGTACGCATTCTTCACATGCTGAGCAGCAATCTTTCAATTTTTTAAGTCAGTTTCCTGTTTATAACTGCTGATGATTTATGTTTGACAGCTGCGTTTTTGTTTGTATTGACTATAAGAAATTTGTTCAATGATCAACTATCGCTTATCTAATGATCAACTATCACGATCACATAAACCGTGATCAAGTCTCATCACCATCAAACACAACTCTGTACCCTGGTCATGGTCTGATTCATCGTGGTGTATTAGCTCAGATCTGATTTTGCGCTTCATTTCTTTTCCAGGGAGATCAACAGATTGAGTGTAGAGAAAGCCAACAGAGAATCAGAAATTGAGGTATTCCTCTCACTTCAATCTTAGGCTTGTGTGATATCGTTTAACGTTTGTATCGCTTTGGTTAAGATATGGGTTGTGACGAACTGGAACGAGACTACTTTGTATATTTTTAAAATTGAACGAAAGAGAGAGGAAAAAGGACAGAAATAGAGATATGTTAGCTGAACGAAATCTGATAAAACTGAATTTAAGCCTGTTTTCTTTATATTCCATATTATTGTGTGTCTTAAATGACCATGGTCTCATTTTTTAAAAATTGTTTTTGTTAAAAAATGTTAAAATGGCAGACATTTGAAAAGAGCAGACATTTAGAAAGATACTTAAGCTTTTGTATGAAACTCTTCAGATTAAAAAAATCAGAATTTTGATCGAAAATTCTAAGTCGAAAATCTGTTTAACCAGTTTTGAATTAATTTTATATCTGCTTTTTTATACAAACTTTTTAATAAGAGAGTGGCATCTTTTCTTTTCATCTTTACAGGAAATAACTTTGTTAAAAAGTTCTAAAGAGGAACTAGAGAAGAAGATAATTGAAATCGAAAATGAAGCGAATTTAGAGAAACAGGAGAACCAAAATCAGGCAAGTACTTTGACTCTGGCTATGACCTGCAGCTCTTTTTATCTACCAGTTTTGTTAGCACATTTGGGTTCGCATTTCCTCCAGTTTACATCCAACCTCTAATAAACACCTCTCTCTAATAAATGCCACTAACAAACATCCAACTTGAGACCATTTTGTTCTTTGGATGCTTCTAGATACCGCTTTTAGATCGATTTTTCTTTGTATTGGCCTTAGCTCAGCTTTCCAATTCTTACTCAACCTTCTGGTAAAGTGCTAAGAATCCTTGTTTGCGGGTACTCTGATGTCTGTTTTTGCATTTATAATAACGATATATACAATAACGATAAAATCATGCTAATTAAAGATGTACTTTGGTCTCACTAAATGTCTGCAGTGCTTCATGTACTGGTTACCAAATATATTGTGCACTTCCAGATGGCAAGTTTGCGATTGATAATTACAAGAACTGAACAAGCGGCTGCCCGCCGTGAAGATCATCTGCAGCTTGAAATAAAAGATCTTCACCAGGTACATTGAGAAATACCGTTTTCATAGTGTTCTCTTAATCCGTGTATTTATTTTTGTTAGTTGAATTCATTCAATGGAAATAACTCTTTCGTTTCAGAAACCTACAACACTGCACTAATCTAATAGATAACCGCTCAATTTTCTTTGATATTGTCGTATTAGAGTCATATACAAATTCTTAATTCTTCGTCTACGCTTAATGTTATTTAGAATCTCGGACTCTTGGTTGCATTTTAAATGATTAGAAGGAATTTCACAAAACTCTTCAAACTGAAAACTGGTCAATTTTTGAAACTTTTCGTGAAAGGACAAAGCTGAAAGGCTCCTGCTCTCCTTCCGAACTTAGTAAATGACAGTTTTACCCATGATTAAGTTTCACACAAACTGTTGATCTTTTTCTCATGCCTAAATATTTCAATACCCTTGATTTTGTTGATGGAATCTTTTTTTGAATGTTCTCCTTTAGAACTTATGTTTGTTTGTGACTGCCTTAAAACCTGTGTTTATTTGCTTTTTAGTAGAATAACATGCAGATGCATTTTCGTTAGACTAAGAGGTAATAGTAGGATAAAATTAGAAGGAAAAACCTGTTTTAACATGACAGTACCATTTGTCTTGTTAATTTGCGACCTGCTTACATTTGTCTCTTAGGATGAGTTCTAGCTAACAAAAAGATGTTTGTGTATTTTAAAAAAGTATTTTCCTCGTTACTGTGCCAGTGCTTGTTATATTCTGGTCATTTCACTCGCTAACCCATTTTTCGCAGAGAATAGAAGAGGCAGAACTACGTAACCAAGAGCTTTCCCAGAGTATCGCTACAGGTAACACGTTAATCAACCTCAGTGTTCGTATTTTCATCTTGATTCAGGCTGTCTTTTGTAGGAAGCTGTGTCGTGTAATGTCTTTGTTATTAGTGTACTTTTCACCCTTTCGTATTGAATGGCATTAAGAATTTCTTATAAACCATGGTCTCTTTGACTTTTAATGGGTTTAATATGACATTTAATATGACATGGCATGAAATATTGGGATATCCTAAGCAAACATTTTGTCAGATGTCGTATCGCAAAGAGTATCTTTCATCGTCCAGGATTGTCTCTTGGTTGTCGGGCTGATATTTGGATTAACTTACGAAGCCCCCACAGATTTTACATCTTTAAAAGTGGCTCTAAGGCATGATGGCAAAATGCAATCTTATGATCAGAACTGCAAATAAATTTTGTTTTAGCTTCAAGACCACTTTTACGTCAAATCGAAAACCTTCAGAGTAGCCATCATAACCAGGCTGCTAATTGGGAGAAAATCGAGAAAAGCTTCAGCGAGAGACTGGGTAAGAATGAAATATCTGAAATGCTTGAATTATCTGCTTATTGTTGTGATGCATAATCTTTGCTCCGAACAGACTGTTTGAAAGTGTAAAAGGTGGTGTTTTAAAGTCGTCTCAGCCCTCTCCAATCGGTGCCAGTGGCTGCATCTTTTCTTATTGTTCAATTTTTTTTCATTATTTTTATTGCTCATATACTTTCCGGTTAAATGTAGTGCGCTGACAATTGCCAACCTTATGATAGGAAACGGTAAAAATCTCGTAAAATGCAAAAACATCGTATCATATCCCCAACACATTTTGAAGCCATTCTAGCTATGAACTGTAACGACTGTATCGAGTTTAAAATAGTTGACAATAAGTCTTAGATACTGTTAAAGATATATTATTTTCTTACTTCATTGGAAACTCTTGTAAAGTTGCTTGGTGGCAATGTATTCCTTAAATATGTGGTATAACTATTTATTTAAACATCATATTTTTCTGTAGGTTTTTCGAGATAAGACCAAGTGTAAACTGTTTGATTTGTAGTTATAGTTACTTGTTATTCAGCGTAAGAACAACTGTCCATTGTTCAATTGGAGAAATTATTCTTGTTTGTAAGGAGGCTAATAATCTGTGCAAATGAAGAAACTCTTCTACTTGTTTTCACAGCCTCTGCTCAGAATCAGCTGGCAATTGTCTCTGAGAAGGAGCGATCTGCAGTCGAGTTTGCAATGGAGATAAAGTCACGTGTAAATGCTTTGGAAATGCAAGTGAAAACTTTACGCCAAGAAAAAGCAAAGCTTTCAGATGATCTTCAGGAAAAAATTGAGGATTCAAAAAATATAGAAGAGAATTTGAATAGGTAAGAGGTACAAACTACGACCTAACTCTTTAGAGATATGATGAATACCCTGCGGTAGTGAATTTTTATTCTAAACAGCCCCCCCCCCTCCCTCATGCAATGTATTTCCAATTATGCAGCTCCTCCTTGTTGAAGCTGCATAGGTCTTGCATTTCATAGAATTTAACGAGTCAGTCGAGGTGTTTGATTGCTGCTTCCGAAGCCTGAACGATAATTTCATGCATTTTTTACATTTAACTTTGATATTTATGAAGAGTTATTTTGTAACATTATGCAAGTGCGAGATGCCTAAAAGCTTTAGTAGAGTTTTTTTTGTTATTTTCGATTTCCTGTGGTTTCTAAACCAGCGTTAGTTTTTGAATAGAATGACACAAAAAGCTGCTGCCTCGCTCCAATTTGGCGAGGTGGAATGCCATTTTCCAAAATTCTAGATATAACTTTTTTCCCGATTTACTTGGAGCTATATAATGTAGAAATTCATCATAGAAATTTGACTCTAAATTTGGAGAGTTGATGGAGACTATTTTCCACAGTGTTTTTTTTCTAAAAAGTGTCAACTATCTTTATAAAGTATTGCCTTATTTAATTCTTCTTCAATCCAATTCCGATTCAATGCCCTCTCCTCAATGGTTAACATAACACAGCTATTTGTTTCAGTCATGTCTCTTAAAGTCATTTATTATGGAACACCGTTGCAATGGTGGAGTGATAGGCAGTAATATTTCAGACTATCACGCGCGGCCATAATAAATCGATAGGAAATAATTCAGACATGATTTTCTTACAGAGAAAAGAAAAAGTATGAAGATTTCAGTAACAATTTTAGGAAGACTTTGGAAGAGCTGCAAAACGAAAAGGTTGGTTTCTTAGTTCAGTTTTGTTATCATTTTATATTTAAGTTAATTCTTTTGCACTGATGCCGGCCAGTTGCTTTCACCGTTATAAATTATTTGTGAGTATAGAACTGGAAGTGAGTAAGGAACATGAGAGAGTGAAACGATAGGGGCATGACTTGAATCTGCGGCCAGCGACACTGTTCCTGATTGCTTTGCCAATTTAGCTAATTGCACATAATTGATATATTACCTGGTACTTCAGTTAATGAAGCAAGTGACACTGGTGTCTCGCCCTGATTGTGTCCATCGCTCATGTCTTCTCTCCGGAAAGTATTTTATTAAACAGACCCTTTGATAAAACAATCTATCTGTATTTCGTCAAAAGATCTTTGGTTTCCATGGAACTTAATTGGTTTTCTGACAATGTATTTTTATACTTCATTTTTTTAAGGAGTGCTTTTTTAGGCCATGGGCTCATTATTTACGCAAAAGATTGCTCTCGAGTTGAGTTCACTTGTATTAATACATATTCTCTATTCCAGATGTATATCGAAAATCAACTGAATGCAGAACGAGCGAAGCACGAGACTGAGTTATCACGAATGTCAACTGAATATAGGGTATATTATTTTAATTAGTTTCAAGCCTATTGTGTTTTTTATATTTGTTACCAGGGGAAAAATCCAGCATGCATTTCATCTATGCGATAAAGGCAGCACAAGAAGTTTGACTACTGAGAAACTAAGATAGATTTAGTCCAGAATTTTGAGCTTATAAAAAATTTGTACAATTTTCAATTAATCCCCTCTTCCTGTCAACCAGTATTCTTTTATATGATTCTTAGGGCCTGTCAAATTAACTCCTGTCCAAAAGAAAACCCATCATTTTGGCAAGAAGAAGTTGTTCAGTTTCGTGACACGTAACACGTAACACGTATCCCTCCGGATTGCAGCCACGGATGGCTAGTGATGAAGGGCAAAAGTAGCTTTAAGCGGGGGTCAAGTGCTTACGAGATTTTGCCTCCTTAAGAGTCTTACGTGTCCCTGGCTCTAACAGCTAAATCTGCACGCGAGTTACTGGCCCTTTTTCGTTGATATTTAATTTTTCTACAGTATACTCTTTCCAATGTTACTTTACCTATAAAGTTTCTATGTAGAATATAAGTTAGTATAATGTCATTTCAGCAACTTAGAAGCTCTTTATATTATTTGTCTTGATTAAAATTCAAAGTCTAAATCAATTAGTTGTAGCCCCACAATGTAGAATTTCGAAAGAGCTGAGCTTTAGGCCAGCAAAAATGGTTGTTCTGTTGTTTTCAGCTACAATTTTGATCATTTTCTTTTACATAGAAAATTTTAGATATTTAGGGTCAAGAATTCTCGTCGTTGTTTTGATTTATTCCTGTCTGTTACCTTATATCCAAACTTATTGCAAGTTTCATAGAATACCTCTTCTTATTTGGCAGGCAAATAGACAGTTGTCTCGGCAAAATAGCTCGAATGCAGTAAGTTTACACCAAACGAATAATAAACACGTAAGTAAAACATTATTATCAAAATCATCTGGTAAAGAATTTGCGCTTTTGGAAGATCACAGTTTCAATTTTTAGATATTATGTATCCCTAGCGTTATTAGTTCATGTTGAGAAAAAGTAAATTTTGTTAAAAGTGATGTGGTTTTGAAATTTAAAACTAAAGAAAATCTTGATTATACAGAAGGCCTTTTAATTGAATAGCCGTTATCTTGCAATTCATATGTTCGACTTGTTCGTTTTATATCTTAGTCTTATACTGCCTAACTTCAAATCATTCGACTTCTTAAAAACTTTACACTAGTATTCGTAATTATGTGAAAGAAGATTGTAATGTTTTTGAAATGTTTTTGCTGTTTCCATTAGCCTTACCCTCCTTCAGGTTTACACTCGCATGTTGACCCGCTTATAATCACAAATTGTCAGTTACTGTGTTAAAATATTTCATCAGAGTAATGATTGTGTCCAGAAGAATGTGATTGTGCACTTGAATTTCAGGGAGAGAGAAACACACAGGAAGATGACCTCGAGCACGAGACGCTTGCTAAGACAACACGTTCACGAACCAGCAGCTCGAGTAGCTCATCAAACGTGATTGAGACAACCAACCGAGGCGCGTCAACAGCAATCATGGAGAAACTGCAAACGCAATTGCGGCAAAAAGATGGAGAGCTGCAGCTACTCAAGGTTTTCTTGCTATGCCTTTCTTTATATATCAAAGTTTCATGTATTTACTTAATGCTCTCTTGGTATTCTTTACCTCGTGCGAGGAGGAAGGCTTAGTGGTTTGGCTAGAGGCGCTGACTACAGACCCAAGAGTCCGTGGTTTCGAGTCCTTGGCATGGACAAATTTTCCCTCAGAGTGAGGAGAGTCGCCAGCTTTCTGTAACATGAAGTGTGGTCACATTGAGAGAAAGGACAAGGACACTGCTCGATAAGCATTGCCTTTCAGTGTCCTAAAAGTACCTTCGGCAGCCAGGGTCAGCAAAAAATACAATACAATTCCCTCATGACTCAAATACATGATTTGCAAAACCATGTATACGTATAAGGTCATGGTAATAAAAAGTTTCACCTTTTTGCTTTTGGCCAATACTTGATTTTTGACACCTAAGGTAACATTCTAAGCATTTAAATTGATCTTGGATGTCTCTGGAAGCGGTGAAGATTTAGGAAATTAATTGACGAATATCGTTTGTATCTGTTGATCGTAGTGAACTAATAAAATAGGTCAGGCTGCATTGTTGCAAAATGTATTCCAAGTTTCTAGAATCTCAGACTTTTTTGGTACAATACACGCTCTTTCATACAGTTCTTGATTGAGGTTGTAGTAATTAGTTATTGTTTGTATTTATGAGAAAAGTCAATGAAATATCACAAATTCCTAAAAAACATTCGAAGGCTTGAATGCGTTGAAAATTTCGTTAATATTTATTTCCGTTACTTTGTAATTTTCTAGAAGCCCAACACACAATGAATGCTATATCAAAACGAATTAAAATATAAAGCCTACAGGAGGCTTATCATAAACGTGTTTGACTTTATGTGGCGGATGGCAGTAAAATATAATGCAGAGTTACTTTTATTTATTATTGCATTCCTATGTTACCCCTTGGTAAATGAAACAATTTTAGTTCTAGTAAGTCTTTTACGAGAAATTTGTTGGTTTCAGGAGGAAATTACTGCGTTGCAGAAAACAAGAGCTTCTCTTGCACAAGAATTGGTCGACCTTGCAAATTTGGTTGAAGATTTGCAAGACAAGCTGAATGACTCTAATGAGATGAAAGAAAATTATAAAGTATGAAATCCTTCTCTTCTATGAAACTTAGGCTCAAAAACACATTTCCAGTCAGCACATTCAATTTCGAAATTAATGTTTGATTGAAAACTTATTTCAGGCTTTTCAGATAGGTTTTAGTAGCTTATCCAAAGAGGTTTAGTCGAATTTCTATTACAGTAATTTTCCAGTTACTTCTAGAATCTTTTTTGGCTAAAACCTATATGTGCACGACTGTTTGCCTTTAAAGTTATCGGATGAAATGATTTACTTTTCAAAGGTTTTCTCTTGAAATGTGTGTTTATCATAAGCTAATTTTGATAAAATATCGAAAATGATCGTTAATTTGAGCATACTGTTATTACAAAATAGGTCATCTTTGTTGAATGAAGTGACCTGTAATCCTGGCTTTTGTATACATATGATAACATGTCTGAGTTCAACTTCCTAGGAAGGTTAGAACTCGTGCGAACTCTTACGCAATGTAAAAAGGCAATGTAAGGCAGCAAGATTGCAAGGTATAAGTTAGATGGATTCATAACAACATCTTAATTCATAAAGATTATGATTTTAATATAGATTCATATTTTGATAACTCTTAAAGTACGAGAATCTCTACCCATGTTTTCTTGTTTTGCCAGTTAAGTGTCCGTTAATATATAACACCACCTCTACAATATACATTTCCTCTGTCCCAATAGTATGTTACAATACAAACTACTCTACCCCGCAAAAAGATTTCGACATGTATAAGCTTTACAATGGTCTTTGTTTCTCACTTCAGGCACTAGAATCCAGGTACAATGCAGCGCTGCAAATGTATGGGGAGAAGGCGGAAGAAGCTGATGAACTTAGAATGGATCTTGAAGACATAAAACAGATGTACAAGCAACAGGTACAAATAAGTTCAACTATTCATTAACAATTAGTTTAAATATTTATTAGTGTGAACCAAGGAAGCATCTTAGGCCCTGTTCACACGGAAAAGATTGCGTTCCGTTCCAAATCGTTCCGTTCCAAAAATTAAAACGATCTCAAAAGTGATGTGAAAAGTGGAACGGTGCACAATCGTTCCGTTTCATTCCCGTGTTACCCAAATTTTGGAAAAATTAAATGAACTGTTCACACGGGAACGGAACGAATGTGTACCCATTTTTTTCTGGTCATACGAGAATGGAATCGTTTCGTTCCACTTTTTGTGTCAGAATTTGAGCAAAGATTTTGCCAATACACATGCAAGCATTTAGCCAAATTAGTAATCGTTCCGTTTTTTGGACCAGTTCACCCGTTCACACGGGAACGGAACAGAACGATTGCGTTCCATTCCACTTTTTGTATCACTTTTGAGAGCGTCCCACTTTTTGGATAGAATTATACGATTTAAATAGTTTCAATGAAAACGCAACCCCTAAGCGTTCCACTTTTTGGAACGGAACGATATGGAACGGTACGCAGTCGTTCCCGTGTGAAAGGGGCCTTGGTGTTGAGTTCTTAATATATGCATTAAAGTCCATTTGGGCATTAAAGCTGACAAACTTTCGTGGTTTCAAACTAAGGGAAATCCAACAGTGAAATGAGAAAGTTTCTAGTCATAGAGATGTTTAATTTAAACCGTTTTCAAGAATTCAAGAAACCGTTATCAAACGACTTATTGTCATCCAAAACTTTTTTATTGAAATTTCAATCAATTTCATATGCTCATATAAAGTTTAATCAATTTTTCATATTTAATTACTTATTCAATCATGTTAACTTTGCTCTTTTGCTGTTTAGCTTTACATTATATATTTTTGCCTAAATTTAAACGCATCTCTTGTTCTTAAATTTGGTATTTATTTGAATATTTATATATATATTATCGAGATTTTTTATTCTTTCCCGACTATTTGTTCGCCTAAAAAGAGAAGTTCTCTAGTCATAGAAATATTGTGCATCTCATATGAATTAATGGTAATTTTTTCTACAAAGATTTGAATTTGATTTTTTGTTAAAGCTAGAGAGAAGCATGTTTGATTTATGGAAGTAAATTTGTCGTTTTGCAGATACAGCAATTGATTGGCGAGAGGTAACAATAGATAGTCACATGACTGTAGGTGATCCCACAATGCATTGCTGCAAAAAATGGTGTCTGTTTTGCTGGGGAAGTGGAATTTTGTGCAAACAGACAATATATGTTAGCAAAAGAATTTATATAGATGATAATTAATTGAAATATTAGGGAATATTTAATTATAGTTTAAATATTTTGTAAATGTTTTATCATAGTTGTCTGATTGTGCTAATTTCCTATCAAGTGGCTGCTCACAGAGAGGTCTAAGGTGAGGTTTTCAGTCCGCCGCCGTCAATGATATTTTTCGTATTGAGCAATATTGATATAAAACTTTGGCTCTTCGATCCACGTTTTACGCAAATGTTCACGGATCGTTACAGCTAAATTTCTCTCGATATGAATAAAGCAAATATAACTAAGTGAATTGTCTGATATCATCCGCTATATTGCTACTTCAGTTTATAGTCGTTTAAAGATTTCACTAAAATTCAGAGTTTCCTTGTTGCTTAACATTTTCCAATCATTTTAGATCTTCTGTTTGATAAGTCTGAAATCTTTGTTCAGTGATGTCTTGAAATAGGCCAAAGAGGTCAGAATCTCACACTTTGTAAACTGAGAAGTATTTGGCGCAAACTACCCTAGAATAATGTGCTAGATACACTCCCCTCACGAAAGTATCCGGACAGTTTCGAATTCAGTTGCGAATCTGTTGTTAGAGAAATTTGTTTACAAATTTCAAAGTCAGTTTTCATGGAAATATTTTTATCAATTTCCTCGAATTTTTTCTTAAAGTTGTTTTGGCCTTTAATTCATTTATTCGTCGAAAAAAAGTAATCTTATCGATATGTAAGCAATTTGGCTTTTATTGGCCCATTTTAACTGAGTCCAAGTCACCTGACTTTGCTGTTCTCCGCTTATTTGACATCAGTTGATTTGCGTAAGGCTTGTAGCGCAAAGGTTTCTCATTTTAACAAAAAATGATAACAGATAAAAAACGCAGAAGTTTTGCCGCATTTTGGTGTTCTGGTTTTTTTTGGAAGGGTTTCTGAAAAAATTATTATCACTAAGTTAAAATGTCCTTTTCGCCAACCTAATTTTGTTTTTGTCTGAAAGCGCAATCGATCTTCGAACTGTCCGGGTACTTTCGTGAGGGGAGTGTATATTCTACTTTTTCCTGCTATCTCAATATTCCTCAACACGAGCGACGTGTTTTAGCAGAATTGTAATAAAATTGCCCCTAGCTTATGGATTTTTGAGGATTTTCTAATGATCGTTGCAAAGTTTTTCCTTATTTAGCTAAAAAATCCAGAACTCTGGACGTTTCACTTCCTTCTAATCTATTGACCCCTTTCTATCTTTTTACAATTCACTTAAACTCCATTATGCATAAGGATTTAACCGCCCCCCCCCCACCCTAACACATGCACATACACATTTATTTTAAAGAAAACAAGTAGACTTTACACTCCACGAAGGCATTTTCGCGTGGCACAGTGAAGTAGCAATAATTAAATTTAAGCACACAATTTTCATTAGAGGAAGGTTGGTTGTGTTAAGTTGTAATGTCTGTATCATGTAGCGACATGCTTGAAAAGCATTCGAGATGTTTTATAGGTGTTTTGTTGAATGATACAACTAATCCATTAAACTGCTATTTGTGCTGCACTCGCCAAAATTTAGAAATAAGACAACATTACCTCCTCACACCCTGCCCCCACCTGTATAAAACAACTTATTCCTTGCCGATACGAGCAAATAATGTCACGGCTGACTATAAATGCGGCATTTCTAATTACACATTTGCTATCATCTTTGGTCGTTGAAAATATACCTTGACCAGCGTTTTCGATATTTCAACGCCCTAACTCATTGCCAAGATTTATATGAAATTTCTGTATACAAATGGTGACTTACCAGCAAAAGAAAAATCACTTGTTTGAATCTCTTCAAAGTTCACTTTCCGTTCAGCTTCGCTTCTCATAGCAGGTGTTCTTTGGCCTAGTCGCCCTTCTCTTGTAGTTTTGCATCAAAATGGCGATACGGCAGCCAGGATCAGGGTCCAGAGAATTTCAACGGCAGAGAAGATGGAAACACAAAACATGTGTTCGACATGTTACGTTCTCAAACGAAACTCTTATATGCAAGAGAAAATGTGCACTTTTATAGCAGTATGTTTGTGGCTCAAATCCAGTGATCTTCGAAGGCCTCCACGTGTAAAAAAATGCATTCTCATGGGCATTCTTACATGCTGGCAATGAATTATAAACTATTTCGGTATCAAAGGTATTTCCAACATAAAGAAAGTGGGGAATGGTTCACCCAGACTTTCATAATTCCCTTGGGCGTGTCCTCCACGTAATAAGGGAGGACATTTTGTCAAATTTTCCATACATCCCATCCCAATGGAGTCCATCCCGTTCGTTTGCTTTTGTTTTACACACACCTTCCAAAGCCCTTCACCGCTAAAAATAACTTAAGTTTAACAAAGAATGCAATCTTAATAAAGACATCTTCAAACCACGGCAATAATCCGGAGTCAGTCTAACATCACAAATTAGCCTTTTCCCAATTAACAAAATTCAACATAAACACATAACATTCGTATCAGCAACCCCATGTAGTGTAATTTCTCGAATTTGCTTAAGGAGATGAGCACTAAATCCAGCGTGGAGTGATCAATTCATTCTTTACGAAAGCACCTTTCATTCAATATTTGTCTCTGAACCATAAATTTTTGTTAAAGAAAACCGAGATGGGAGAAATTTTCTCTTCTTTCATTGGTTAGATTGTTCTCCAAGTCTTTCACGGCATAAGTGTGCCCAAAATGCATTGGTCTAATTTTCATAATATGATCACAATTCAAACTTAATACACTCACAAAATATTAACGAACAGAAATATATGAAAATAAAGGATACCTTACAGAGTATTTTCAAGCCAAAAAAATTATGTTAAAAGTAAAAAGACAAAACTTCAATAAGTGGATATAATATAATAGTCAGTACAATCTAAAAATTATTTTGTTCAATAAAACGAACAGGTTGACACCTTTTCATTTGGGCCTACAAGCAGCGATAGGTTGGCACTCCCTGCTACCCACAAGTATCGATTTCAGAAAAAGC
This sequence comes from Rhopilema esculentum, assembly GCF_013076305.1. Next base: position 9,270,161 of record NW_027019762.1, on the reverse strand, counting down.
ATGCAGTCCAACAGCTTCAAGAAAGAACACAAAAAACAAAACACACTTTCCTTTATCCTATTGTTTTTACATTGAGACTGCAATCTGACAAGTTTTAATTGATAATTTGCATACCATGATCGTTGATAAGTCTTACAGAAGCGACATATGAAATTTCTCAAACTAACAGCTTCAAGCTTGTATGCAAATGCTTGGCAAAAGTTGATAACGAACACCCAACAACAGAACATAAAAACTGAAACTACGTGACAAATTTTATTTGCTGTACAAGTAATCAAAGAGTTCGGCGAACAAATAGGAAAATAATCTTACCACAATAGGACAATAACATAAATAATTTGCTTTGGAGAACTATCTTAATTCTGTCTAATTCCAGAAACGAAGGTCCGAGACATTAAAGTACACCCAGCTGGGGTTGTCAACTATCTAGTTAATTGGTAAGAGGTTATCAATACTTTCGACGGATTTTTTCAATTTCGAGCTTTGATAATAAATGAGGTTGCAAAAAGGCAAAGATGCTTGAAGGAAACTTAATGACTTGAATAGAGTTTCAATGTTGAGAAATTTGCAACAAATGGAAACATTGATAAGTTGGCACCGTTAAATGGAGGAAGGGGGGTTGCGAGGAAAGGTTATGAAGATGGTTCCATGGGTATTTTTCTTGTATGCTTTCTTGGAAAGGACAGAAATTTCTTAAATTTGATTGGTTGGCAAACGCAATCAACCTCCCTCGATAAATATTCTATATATATTAAGGTCATTATGCAGGACAGGATATGCAAAAAACCGGGGCAGCAAAGGTTTCGTGTGGCTTGAGAAAAAGTCAGCGAATTCTTGATATTAATTAATCAATTAGATTCCCTCTATCTTTATATCTAGCAATAAAACGGCATGATCGACACAAGACGCCTTCTCAGAAAGGAAAAGAGACAAAAAGGAAATATTTTCCTTAGAATTCTTGAACTACAGCGACATTTCCGGGTTCCAGATTTAGGCCAAAGCATTAAAAGCACGGTTTTTCACGTTAGACTCAAATGGATCGCACCATACCTCAGCCTACAAAGGTTTCCTACACGAGAAGCCTTAATTAAAGGTATGCAGTTGCAACTTAAGTATTCTTTGATCAATCTTCTAAATTTCACATAACAAAGAAGGAAACTACTAACCAAAGCAATATCTTGATCCGGGTGATTCAACCGCGGGCGCCCGCGCGACACAACGCCATATATAGTACGAAGTCTGTCAAAGACCTCTGTACAAACAAAAACAGATAAATCGAGTTTTAACAGACCATCCAAGTTTAAATTTTTACTTTAATTGTTCTGAAAACTAAACGAAATTAAAATTCCCTGTGCAAGCTTGAATATTCCGCCTACAAGATTGACTATTTTCTTTTCGTCCGGACACTGCTAAGTTGAACCACCCAAACCTGTACTATCATTGCAAAATGGCCGGGTGTTCTCTGGGAATTTAGAAATTTTCTAATGTGCTGATCTTCAATTAAGTACAGTTGGATTCAATTATGAATCTTAATTGGCTTCTCTGCGTAAGCATACCTAGTTCGCTTGGATGATTTGTTTACGTGATCCAGGCCTAACCAGGGTCTGTTTGTCGTCGTGTTGGCGGATGATTGGAAACATTTGCTTGATATTTGCTGATCGTCATCTGAAACGGAAATAAACATACGTGAAGTCGTCCTCCAGTGCAGCATAGCACTGGTAAGGTAACTCCGAAGTATATTTCTATCTAATATTTTATAGAATGCTGCAAAGGAAAGGCTTACACAGATCACTGAAGAATGATAGCATTTAGTAAATAAATACAGTAAATGATACATAGGAAAAATTAAAATAACGTGACATTCCAAAATACAATAATATAATATAATATAATATAATGATATATAATATAATATAATATATATAATATAATATAATATAATATAATATAATATATATAATTATATATAATATAAATATAATATAATATAATATAATAATATAAAATAATCTAATATAATATAATATAATATAATATATATAATATAATATAATATAATATAATATAAATAATATAATATAAATATATTATATATACTAAAAATATAATATAATAATAATATAATATAATATAATAAATATAATAAATATAATATAATATAATATAATATAATATAATATAATATAATATAATATAATATAATATAATATAATATAATATAATATAATATAATATAATATATAATAAACTGCATACCATCAGAAAAGTAATCTGCTTTCCCCATCTGCACTCTGGCAAACCGTATCTACGAGTGAAATAAACGAAAATAGAACATAAATATATGATTTGAAAAATAATATTAAATGACTTAAAGTAGAAATGATCAGAAACACATCTTGGCGTTTGTCTCTAGATTGTTCCTGTTGGTTATGTTCGGGAGGAGCCTGGACGCCTATAGCAAAGTTCTAACTAAGGGAAGAGTGGAAGGGGCTAAGAAGAGAGGGAGGTGAGATCAAGTTCGTCGATTTTAGCTTTGAATAAAGATAAAAGGATATAGGAATTTGGGAAGTAGGATGAGGGTAAAGTGTTCCAATGTTTATAAGCCCTGGGAAGGAAATATGAGTATGTAGCGCGTGTTTGCTTGCTGTTCTGTACAATGCAGTAAAATTAATTTCGGTACTCGTGACTAATTTAGCTTTGCTGAGTCGCGGAATGCAAATTTAGTTTTTGTTTTGAAAACATAGCTGTTGTATGATATAAAAACGCTCAATCTAATTAAATTGAATATAAATAAATACAAACTTTATCGAATTCTTTTTCAGGCATATCCAGTTTCTCTCGAATTCGCTTGCGAACTGAGCCAACTTTTTCTCCCTGGAATTCAGATTATGGTTGGATAGCAAAACAAACAAAATGGCATTGATTTTCATATTTAAACTGATCTCTATTCAAATATTCTGAACGCACTATGATTAAGAGAATCAATTCCGTTTGTAATGATCCTCATTAATCTCAAAATAAAATACCAAAGTGTGGCGTCATCAAAATATATTTTTAAATTTCTAAATTTCAACCGCATAATCTTAACGAACGGCAAAAGCACCTCTCACTATGCAGAATCAGTTAGATATGTTCAAAATTAGGCGAGATATGGCCCATAAAGGTTTGCAGTTTAGCAAACGGATGTTATTCTGACTTGGTTCATAATAAAGTTATGAACCTAGACCAAATTGCAGAGGTTTGATGAGGGAAGAGCCTTTGCTTATAGGGCAAAATCTCTAAAAGGTTAATTATACTATGTATAAAAATAAACCATGGTATTGTTAAATTTGAAAATTGCACGCAAAACAATGCCAGCGACAGCATATTATAATTTGATATGCTTTTAGCACAACTTTGATATCATTCATGTCATATTTTATGTTTTATGGTCAATTTAAAAATTATCATGATAAAAAGTTATATATCACAAATGTATTATAAATGAAAAATACAAATACTGATGCTCACATCTCGTAGTTTGAGCAGAAACGGTGTCCCAAATGTGTTGTACACTTCCTAAAAAAGCAGAGGATTACATCGATCACAGTGGGCCTAGATCACAAATCTTTGGAAATAGAGTCAAAAGTCAAGAAATAATTGTTTCTAGAAAGTGAATGGTACCTCGTTAGAAGTGTATAGGTGAGAGAAATAACTTGAAGTTAGTAAGTTTCAGAAGGAATGAGCAAGTCAGGAACTGAAAATTTTTCTGTTTTAACATAACTATTGAGTGACATATTCAAACTGAACCTGAACGATATATCAATATTGAGCACAACTTTTGAATAAACATAACTATTGGTAATCACCATGCACCTATAGTTTCTTAATTTTCTTCTGAAAAAGGTTGGATGCGCTCTCCTCGATTAGCTTAGCTACTGAGAGAGTTCCTCCTTAAGAATTCTTCCCCTAAAGAACTTAAATTTAGTTTATTAATATGTAGATTTTATTCGTTTAAAGTTGCCTACTATTAGAGTGTTTTGCATGTAGTGGAATTTAAAATGAATTGAACTGAATTGGCTGATGTGACATGAAATGAGCAAAGAATTATTGCCATACATTACACCCATCATTATAATAAGCAGCGTATTCAAAGAATCAAATAATCACCGAGAAATCAATCAGAACAGTCAAACAATCACCAACGTGTTGTGATAAAGAATGATTAATCGCTCTTATCAAATGAATCACTTCAATAAGTAAACTAAATCTAAATGTGCTTAGTTCTATAAAAAGTGATTAAGTCGTGAAAAAATAATGTAAAAAATAGTTCTAAAAAAATGTAGTTAATTTTATTTTAGTCATTCTTTACGTAATGGCCCCGGGGTAGTCATTATCGTTTGCTACCCTGGGGTATCGTCCTTGTAGTATAGTAGAGTAGTTGAAGAAATGGTATCCTGTCAATGCAAGATTATATTGAGTATATATATATCAAAAAAATACTCCAATCGCTCGAAGAAAATTCGCTTGTTACCTTATTGAAATGCGCTACTTGGATAATGACAGAATCCTCATCAATGGTGAGGTCTTCTTCATTCACAGCCTGGTAAAAAAATTAAAGATAAAAGTACTGCAAATAGAACTGATAAAAACTAGTGGTTTAATCATATCGAATAAACGGCAAATGGAGTTTTATTGTCGCAGCGGAAATATAAAGTAACAATCCAAAAAGGGATAGTATGTAGTGGATAGAGACAACGGTGGATGGTCATTAGAAATGAGGTCGTAAGTTCTTTCTTTATATCACAATTCTGTTTATTACAGTTTGTTTCGTATCCGAAAAATGTCGAAGAAATTTTCAAACGACTTTTTAATGGAACTTGAAATTGAGCCAACGATGCCAGAAAACTGAATGAGCAGGAAAAAGTAGCTTAACACGGTGTTTATATTATGTTAATGTTTAATCGCAAAATTTCCTAGAATGTGCCTAGAGACGGCTCAGGGTCAGCGTGACAAGAACATGGAAGACAAAATATTTCGTTAATGCAATAAAACCACTTTCTATGTTTGGTAATAGATAAAGAATTAAAATAGACATGTAATTATGGGTTTGAGAAAAGGAAACATTTTATAGTCTGACACTCTTCAAAGCATGATTGAAAATGTCTAAGATAGGAAATATATATATACCCAGTTTTGAATCGAAACATGCAAATCAGAACCGCGAGCCCATGACTGTTAAGATTATATATAATAAATACATGAATAGAGAAACATGTTTTTGTTGTGTATAACCGGGAGGTTTTAAGTTGCTAACCAGAGCTTCATGCTTTATGCAATCATCAGGCAATACAACTCCGCAAATTCGGCATCGAGCAATTTAAAACAGACCGGCAACTTTCATAATGTACAGAAAACATACAATAATGACGGGCAATTACCTCTAGCCTATACGATCGTTGAGTTTGTGGCGTGAGTTGTTCCAGCGGCTGATCTTCTGGTACAACACGATAAACCTTACAGCTAACAATCTCTAGCAATCGAAACTGCTCGGTCGCAGAGCTAACATGGCGCCTGGCCTCTTTGAACAGATGAGACACAAGGCCTTCTTTTTCCACAAACAGAGTCAGTTCTTGCTGTTAAAAAAAAGCATGTCGTGAATTTGTGCATACATGCTTGTTAAATATATTCACTTACAAATTTAAGGCTTTTGTTTTCGTTGTTGTGTTGGAAACGTCCTAAAATAACTTGATAGCGACAAATACAATACTGAAACATTAACTCTCATTGAGTCGAATAAGGATTGGGTCGAGGCGAGCCAAGAGAAACATACCAAATAAAACTTAATTGAGTTTGCCATCAACTTCGATATGAGAGGAGCGAGATTCATTCTTTAGGAGCAAAAATGTTTATCTACGGGGTACCCGCTGTGTTGATTGTCAGAATGAGATCAAGGCCCACTAAATAACGTCTTATATTAGAGGAGCTACAACATGTCTCATAAAAACCTTTTATGACAAAAAGACGTTGTCTACTTCGCCAAATCTAGTCACTAAATTCTTCATCAAATATTTTTTAACTCCAAAACTTTTCAGAAAAAATGATTAGGTCCTAGAAAAATATTCTACAGCAACACAAATTTCTTTCAAATAAAATTGTCCTCTAATACAAATTCTGAGATATTTCATCTAGCGATGAACATTAATTACTCTTTCAAAATAACAATGACATTATTCGTATTTGTAACTTCTGAAGCTCTTTTCGAAAATATCCTCTTGAAAGATAGATTGATGTAAAATTTGCATATCAAATGCAAAATACTGTTTAATTAAGATTGAAAAAATTATGTAGCAGATTACCTCGTCCTTCAGATTTCCGTTTAACCACGTTACTTTGAATTGAAATTTATTTTCCAGGATGTTTATTGGAATGGTTAGCTACGAAAGGAGGAAAATTATTGACTAATGTTTTGATTATATAATGACAAATAGCATTTCTTGGCACTTTTCTATGGCAAAATAAAACACCATAGATGTGGCATGGGGTAGCGATAGTTATAGGAGAAAACGAAGACGGAACATGAGTTGTATCAACTGACGTTTAATACGTACAATAGCCGAAAAAATATCTACGAGCAGTGTGACTGGAATGGTATGATGTGAGAATGGGTCATTTGTTAAGGGCAGTGGACTCAAGATCCAAATGAGGAGAGTCGCCAGCTCTCTGTAATTCCAGGCGTATGAATCACTAGGTTTGATCACATCAAGAGGAAGGACCAGGACACTGCTCGATAAGCATAGTTTCTTAGTATCCCAAAAACTACCTTCAGATACTCGGTAGAAGCAAAGACAAATATTTTTAAGATCCAAATGTGATTGCACCTTTACTTTGCAAGACTGAAAAAGAGGATCTACTTCGTAAAAAAACTCTCGCGGAATACAAAATAGCAATGGGCAGAAAAAAGAAACTTTCCAAATAACTTTTTCAAATGTATACAATTTTGACTGGACCAAAAATCCCAGGTGAACTTACGCACTTCATTAAGCATAGAACGTTTCAGGACATAACCCTGCATACCATTTGCTCGAATATTCGTGAGGTTCGAAGATATAAGCAAGTTTCTTAATGCTTTGACATAGAGGGCCATTCACGTATTACATGACGCTAATCAAACAAATGGAAAGTAGTAAGCTATACTACTTTTGTAACGTGGGTACTTTATTAAATGGATAGATGAAGGAGTTAAGGGAGCCAATTTAGAAATGATGAGTTACCAAGGAAAAGAAAATCAGGATCATAAAAACTGTTTTCCTGGAGGAATATACGACTAGTAGAAAAGATATTCTAGCCAAGGTACTTACAATTTGATAATATAACTTTTTCGGCGATCGACTTCGGAAGATTGCTAGCATATCCCTAAGTGTGCCCTCGTAGCTACATTTGACAGCGCTGCCTGCCGCATCCCTGTACCTAAGGACGAACGAAATCAATGTAAAAGTTAGTTGAGAACATAAGAGATTGAAAATGCTTCTGAAGTTATCATGAACATTGAGCAATTCAACACACAACTCTTTTGTATATGCAACTTAAAACTTTTATTGAATCTGACGGCATCTTTCAAACGAAAAGGTACCTGAAATAAAAAGGAAGATCTGGGTACTTCTAACTGATTTACTAGATAAAGTCATTTAAGAAAATAAAAAGAACAATATTTTTCATTTTGCAGGTAAATATTCGCTTACATTTGTGGTTTGAAGAACTGCAGCTTCATCGGATCACACCCAAGATGCTTTGCGACTGTTTCTGCGAGCTGCATTGACAAGAAAAACAGGGGGAAATGAAAACGAAAATCAAAAAGGGCGATGAAGTAATAAACTAATCTAAGGTGCCTATCAAACTGAAAACATATTTGTAGTAACAATTTAAAGATAAATGTTGACAAAATAAAGTACAATATAAAAATTGGCATAAAATGGCACAAATGGCCTAATTGTAAATATATCTAATTCATATTTGATTGACAATAAAAATTCGACATTGTGATGATAAATGATGCACAAATGTAAACGTTTTCCAAAAATCAGACATTGACGCACAAACTGTATACCCTCGCGCAAATCTCAAAGTTTTTGGGGATAAAACTTTTTACCCAACAGTAGCTAAATTCTTATTCAAAAAGGCTTTGATGAAAATGTCAGTTAATGATTAGCTTAAAACCGTCTTCAGCTTGTTTTCACAACTTCAGATGACTAAAAAGCCTCCCTGATAAATATCTCGAAGTAATGTCGTTGGAATTTGCATCGGCAGAAGAACAAACCTGCATGTATTGCATCCTCAAAGACAATTTGACGTTGAACCCAGCATCATTTGGGATGTTTTTATCGCATAAAATAACATCTATCTGGTTTGATAAGTCCCTGAAATGGAACAACAAATTAAAGACATCTAACTCCATCAGATATCCAAAAAGCTTGCGTATAAAAGCACCGATAAATACAAAACTTGACCTTAACATTCGAGAAATAAAAACATTTGAGTTTTCTCTCTTATAACTGCTGGAAAGTTTACAAAAATATGTTCGTTCAACACTCATAGTTCATCATATTGTGAGGAGGGACTACAGGCCCAATGACCTGGGGTTCGAGTCCCTAACATGACAGAATTTTCACCTAGTAGATTTAGAGAAGTCGCTACCTCCATGTAATCCACGGCGCTGGAGTCATTAGTTGTAGTCACATCGAGAGGAACAACATGTAAAAGAAGCTTTGGAAGCTCGGTAGTTACAAATACAATACTTTCAGGAAAAAATTCCTCTGTAAATGAAGGATGATGTTCATAATTCTAAAATCTGCTTTGGAATTGCATTCAGAAAAGTCTGCAAACCAACATGCGTAGCTACAGAAAAGATGCAAAAAACTTGACGGCAAAAAACTTGACGGCAAAAAACTGCCTCTAGAAACATTTGCCATCTTTATATCAATTTTTGCAAAGATGCCCCAGGAAAAGGACACGCACCCAAGAAAGCCCAAGCAATGCGTCTGGGCCAATGACCCCTGGTGCATAAATACAGTTATTGCTGTACAGTGTGAGAGGACAAAACGCTAATAAAATGTGTACTGCTTTCTTGATACTGTGCGGTAATAATAAAGGGTTATCATTGTTTGTGATTACCTGAAGTATTCCTCACAAGTAGGAAGGCTGTAGCTGAGTAGATCAGGCTCGTATCTAAATAAAAAATAATCGATTTAAGTATCCAGTATTCAGTATCAGTAAGTATTCAGCATTATTAAGTATTTAATCGACACCAATTAAAAAGTGACCCAGTAATGACGTCAAGATAATATTCGTAGAATTGTAGAAATTGGACAATATTATATAAAAAATATTACAAAATAGTTCTACACGTGCAGAGGCAGCTGAATTTAAACTAAATATTATTGAAAATTACCTAAGATATATCAACATAATCACAGACAATATTTTGGGTCTGCTTCCAAAATTTAAACACCCAGGCGAAACGAAACTAATACTTTACTAAACATTAGATCTTTTGCTGGTTATATCTCAGCCCGTTTGTAACAGTTTAAATTCAAATTCAAATTTCTTTCATTAAGCAATATTTTTACAGCATGTTTATTAAAAATATATTTACTTATTGTCTTAAACATAAAGAGGAATTAAAGAATTATAAAGAGAATGTCCGTGAGTGTTGCCTAGGACAATGAGATAAACCTGAAAGGTTATCGAGCCCAGTGCCCTATTACATACGCTTGTGATATACAGTAATATTATACAATCTGAATTTCAAAAAATTATAAGCAACAGTAACAGAATTAAATTACAAGAAAGAATAGAAAAATTACATAAAAGTGGAAAAAGAGGGGGACACGGCAGCTTCTAATTTAAGGTGAGTTTAATGAGGAGAGATGAATTAGAGATTTTCAGAATTCATTAAAATGGAGTGGAGCATAAAAGTCGGTTGTATTTATACTAATATTGGTATAGTAACAAATTTAATCTGATTATTGCACTGGTAGCTGTTGAAAATTCTATCGTGTTCATTTAGATTATACGACACTGAACCTTTGCAATAGACTTAGTTACTACAGCAGGTAGTTTTTAAAAAAGAAAAGAATGAAGAAATTAATAAAGAATAAAGCAAAATACTGATACTTACGCTTGAAAGCAAATGATGTCACCATCCATCAAATCTTGAACAGCCTAAAGGACAAATAATAAAATGAAAGACCTCAAAAAATGTGCGGCTGGCTAAAACAGAAAGACATAAATCCTCAGGTTTTTCACCTTCGAAAATATCTCAACCACCTAAGAATAAATATATTTTATATGATTTCTATAATAAAAGCAATGTTTAATACCAACAGAATGCCACCACATACCTCGTCGAATCGTTTATCTGTGTTAATTTTTTCAGTTATCCCCGGTCGAATTTCCTGTAGGTAACAGAGAAAGCTTAAAAAATAATATACTAGCAAAACCAACTAAAGAATTTAAATACAGTTAAACATCAATTAAAAAATATCTGTTATTTTTTCTTTAATAATAAACCCTTAATGATATTCAAAATATAATAATGATAATAAATAACAAAGGCATTTTTATAGCGCCGTATTTTCCCAGGGCTGATAGGCGCTTAAAAATATAAAACTTACATAAAAATGATTAGCATAAAAATTGAGACTAAAGAGAATAATTTATATTGGTTGATAAAATATACATGATCCTCTGCGCTTAAAAAAATATTTATCATCATAAAACTAATAACCATTATTGATAACCATCAAATATCTTTGCAAATAATTTGATTCATAAGGCTGTTGGCTAATGAACCAAAAGAAAGTAGAAACATCTGGTACAAAATAGTATCATTATAAAAAGAAAATTACAAAATAATATCATAATTTGCATTCAGTAGCATGATAATATATATTCCGACTTGACATGATATTCGATAAAATGATATTCATCCAGAGGACATAATATACACCCCGTGACATAGATTGATATTCAGTTAAAATATCGTATAAAATATTGATTCATTAATATGACATGGTATTCAGTAAGATGATATTTATTAACAATATTATGATATAAGCTTCAGCTCATCAAAGCGATAATACTGATAATGAAACATAAAAATGGAATCGTTACCTCAAACCAAAGTAGTTTTGTGTCCTTGGGCAATCCTGCTCGTTCACACATTAGAGGAAACAGTTCTCCTGCAGGTTGGAAGAGAAGACCTTGGAAATAAAAATTCTGGAAAACGGAATGAATATTAAAAACAATTTTGTACTGTGGCCTTAAGTTATCTGCTTAAAAAGCGAAGTATTTGGTTCACATTTAACAGGCAAATGGAGGAAACGTAATCAAAAACGTAAGATTATTCGTGGCAAACTTTTCTAACGAAATAAATTCTACAAAAACTCACGTGGTGATTTAGTGACTGGAACATAATGATGGCCACAATAAGCCATAATTTTCGTCCTTGGATTGTAATATTTGAAAAATAGCAAAACATGGTTATTTTCGTCGAAAGGTGGCAACACTTTGTCTGCTGATTCTGGGTCTACAGTTTCAAGAAAAGCTAGTAGAATTTGATCCTGTTCGCTGAGAGTGGCCACCTGTAATTAGATAAGGTCTCTGTTTACTTTATCATTATCACAATGAACAATCTTAAAACCTACGCGATGAAATCTCCATATACCGAGCAACTATGGGGGGAGGTAGGGGGGAGGTAAGGGGGAGGGGGCGTCTGGCGTCTTGAGGGTATTTTTACAATGATTTTACCAATAAGAAAGAGGATCTGCAACTAATTGAGCTTAATTGAGTTAATTGAGTTAAAGGCCTTTTCTGTCTATTCTCTTTAGAGGAAACGTGGAAGCCAATCCTAGGCACCTTTCCAAACATGAAATTAACATGCTTTATGCTTCTTTGCAAAACAATATGTCGGGGCAATTCAAGTTTAAGAAGACAGCCCTGTCTTATAGCGTATAGGACCAACATTAAGAAATATTTGTAATTTTGATATGTAACAACTAAAAATCACACTAGTAAGAGTTATGTTGCTTATCTTTTACGAAAACTAGTAAATGAATGAAATATGAAAAACCAAAGAATGCAGTTCCGGAAACCATATATTAATTTCCAATATACTACATTATCACATGAAAAGAAAGTGGCCATGGTCTCTTCATGCGGGTTAAAAGACATTCGGAATTAAAAACAAATATCGAAATCATTGTTCATTTTCTAGTTCAAAAACTGGATCAATGAATGTGGAAACTATATTAAAAACGAAAACCATATTTTAACTGCACAATTCAAGTATGCAAGCAAGACAAAAAAAACGAAAAAATAGGAAGAGAGAAGATAAAAAGGGTTCATAAAGAGATATTTGTTTAGAAATTACAGTATTTATAAAGACCAGCGTATTAGCTGATAAGGTCACGAGGTCACAGTTTCACTCACATCTACGTCGTTGATCGTTGGGAACTTTTTCTTGTCCACATTAGAGTAATCGAACGAGTTTGGTCGAATTGTGTTGTTAGTTCGTCTTGACAGAGGCCAAAGACGCAGTTGATCAGGCGAGCTGTAGCCCTGTTAGGCAGAGAAAGATAGATTAGGTTAGGGGAAGAAACAATTGGTGAACGATTTGAATCAATAGAAGTCGAATTTCTTTTATGTGCAAACGAAGCCTTTTTTTATTTATTATATTTTTTGGCTTAATAATTAATAATTTTTGGTTATAGTCTGTAGGATTTCGAATAAAACAACAAAAGCGTTACACATTTCTAAGTATGTAAAATATATGACTTGGTTTCAACAAAAACGGCCACTTCGAGTCAAGTTAAGTTATACTGATTTATGTTGGATATGAAAATTTGTAGAACCATAAACCTCTCAACAGTGTTGGAGATTCACTATCCATGATTCGCTGAAAATAAATCATCACGTTGAAAGATGATAGTCAGAAAAAAATTTAGGTGGGAACCTTTGTTTTATGTTCATTTCTTAAGCATTTTATAATTAATTCAAAAACGAGTTCATTTTTTTAAAAATGTAAAGCCAGTAAAACGGTAAACTTTTTCTATAGACTTCCTAACATTTCTTAACAAGTCAATGTCTGAATAAGAATTAAAGGCAACTATAGATTTGTAGATTACTACGACAGTTACAATGTGAGTACAAAATGGTGTAAAATAATTAATTTGTGTACCATTAAATTTGCTAGTCTTTTCATCAAGTCACTCAGTTTTTCGTTTTTAGGAACTCTGAAACGACTGGAAAAGAATATATTTGCTTGGTTAATTGCTAAAGAAATATAAAATATTTCCGCAAAACTTTGGCGCTTGCAAATATCAATAATTTCTACTGGTCGAGCCGTTAAAAGTAAAGTAGTTATTTGTAGTCTGTTTAGCCAAAGGGTACTCTAACGACTTCAAGACAATACCCCCTGGTTTCTTTGCTCAGGTGCATATGTCAGGGTGCAACCTCAGACGGCGCTAATAATTACGGAGCAAATACCTATACTCCATATCAACACCTTGCCAATGTTATATGTTATATGTCAACAATATTATATGTCTTCAAGATCGCATTTGATGGCGAGGGGGGGAGTGGGGAGGGGGGCGAGTGGGGGGGGACTGCCCTCAATACTTTAGAGGACAATGGTCTTTTGTTCTAAAACAATGGGAAATGTGACGTCATCTTATCAAAACAATAGGCTTGCCCTCCCCCAAATATTTGATCAAGTGTCCGCCCCTGCATACGACTCTTGAAGGGACAGTTGAGAAAAGCTACGTCTTATACCCTTCAACACTAGTATGCGATCTTGCAACACTTTTAAAAAATGTCAATTATAATAAAAAATTCATTCAAATATTTCAAAATTAAACATACATTTTCCTATATCGATCAATATCGAAAAGGTCGTTGCCGTTCCATGAGTAGAAAACATCGCTGGTAACGACCTATGATGATGAAAACATTTAAACACAAATAAACAAACAAAAGAGAATATCAGGACCCTAACTTTAAATATGGGAAAATAACAAATAAAGAGACAATAGAGCACAGCTGGAAACAAGATTTGATGTCGATCATCAAAAGAAAATTCTTTACTGTTCTTTTTCATGTACTTTTTCATGTTCTTTTTCATATTAAAATTATTATCTGGGAAAGGAGCAGTTTGTGAAGCAATTTAGTCTTATAATATGAATTTATCCCTCAATAAACATCTTCAAAAGAAATGAAATAAACGTAAAGCGTGTGTTAACGAAAACGGGCCAACTCTTCGTCTTCCGACCTCCGCCCTTATTATTTCAGTATTCACGCACTCTGTGACCATAACAGCCAATTTCAAACACTCCTTATGAACACACCAAGCCCCACCCTTGTAATTACCACGAGGAACATGTACTCACATCTACGTCCATGTAAAGATGAGCTTCGCTTCTTTCCTTCCGTCGTTGGGCTTCAAGACGTCTGAATCAAATAAAAACAGCATCAATACCAATGCAGTTACAGAGAGATTATGACTCAAAATGGGCCTAATATGAGATGGCTGATACAAGGCAAGTCTTAAGGCATCGCCTGGCCAGCTTGTGGCAAACTAGAAGCCTGTGCGCTCATCAGTGATGTTTCAACCAACGGGGAGGATCAGAGCGGCCTAAAGACCTGATTTCACTGGTTGTTAAAGGGAATGGCTACGATTATTTCAGACACGATAATGATTGGTAAGAGGAGAATTAACTGTGTGATACGAAACCCAGTAAAGCACCGAGTTGTAAGAGTCTCCACGGTGATACGTCGAAAAAACTCTAGATAACTGTTTGACGGCAGAAGCTACAGAAAAGAATGCGGAAATGATACCAGCATTTGCTCTTGGTGAACTTCTTCTCTGGTTCTTAACTACCCCTACCTTATGTTACGAAACTGCAGTTAGTAAAAACAATCAGCTCTTACATGAAGTAAAATTTGCTGATGGTATGCTATACCTATCAATTTTCTGGATGATTTTCCAACATAACAAAAGAGAAGTATTAGAATTTGTTGAAAAATTGTGAAAGAGTAACTTACTTTTCTTCTTGAAACTTTCGTTTGAGATGTTCAGGGATATCCTCGTCACGTACTTCTTGCAATACTTGACCTACAAATGAAAATATCATGGAATACAATCGGAAACTAGCAATAAGCATATACAGCAAACTTGCATCTTTTCAAACTAACAGTTTACAGATTTTCGAAAAGTGAAATAAGTTGTGTCACATACATAATAATAAAATTCCCCAGTACTTTAACAGAAACATTATTGCCTGGTTACAATTTTTCGTGATATGAAATTAAACGATTAGTGCTCATATATTGGTAGGATTGTTTATATAAATCGGGATTTATGCAAAAAATTGTTTCGATGCTAAATAGAAGTGGTTTACAGGTAATATGGAAATGTGACACAGATATCAGTTTAAGGAATCTCATGAAATATGGCGACAGATCTGTGGCCACATAAGGGCCATTTCATCTTCCTTCATTGACAGCAAATTTCCAATAAACTGAACCTCGCCAACTTATACTGAAGTATAATATATCTAAAGCAAGTTTCTAACTTGATGAAGTGAAAAATACAGTGCTTAGGCCTAATAGCATGGTAAAATTTTTCAGATTATTAAGGTAGCCAAGTGACAAAATAATGACAATATGTGACACCAACCTATGTGACTGTCCCTGACATATACCAACATGTATGCATTGGTACAATGCCTCACAGTTAGGTCTTCCTGCAAGAGCAATTTTATGGATACTAGACTAAAGAACACGACAAATACAGAAACGAAAAAATCTACATGCACCAGAATCTGCCAATCCACACATATTTACAAACCTAATTTCCCGAAAGATCATTAAATTATACTCCACAATATAAAAAAATAGTATTTTGCTTCGGTTTATCAGAATAATACAAAAAATCTTCTTGAAAAATTCAATTATTCAATCATATTCAAGTTAAAATCAAAACCAGGTTGAGAATTCCTGACGGTTTTTTGTATTAAATGCTCGGAGGCAAATGTTCAAAGCAATACTTTCATAAAGCAGAAAATGCTTCTCTTATTCAACAGATTTCCAGAAATAATTGCCTTTTACAGCGAGATCCTTCAAATTGAGATTCCAAGTGAACAAAAAAGAGTTCAACGAAGTATTAAAATATTTCAAAGCAATTAAGTTGAAAATAAGCAAGTAAGTGTTCTCTAGCATGTTGCATATTGCTTATTCAGATTTTCAATCATAGTTAAATAATGGTGTTTCAAACAAAAATTCATAATACTTACGTCGTGTCCACCAAAATTATTTTCAATTGCTTCCTTTTTGGTTGCCTAGATAAATTTGAAAAAATCCATATCACATTCAGTGGTTAAATATTTGTGTTTCTATCATTCGTTGATTTGCTTTGGGTTATAAATACTGAGGAAAAACTAAATTTGAATTATAAATAATCATAATGAAAATGCTACATCGAAATTATTGTTTGTAAGAAAAACCTTTTGATAGATAACGAGGCAGCAGAAAAATTTTCATGACATGTAACAATACTTTTTCTCAGACTGTCAACACCACCGTGTCAACATTTCATATGCTGAGAAGGGTGTTTGAGGACAGCATACTTTACAATGTTGCGAAATGTTTCATATGATCTTCAGCTGTAATGTGTCAAAACCTTTTACTTTCAATATAATTTTAAAAGCCGAATGAAATAAACAAATAACAAATTAGTTTCTACTTTAATAGGCCTATTTCTTGTGAAAATGATTTTTCTGGCCTATTTTCATCAACTTGATTCCACGGCGAAGGAAAACGATGCTCTAGCTATGATAAAAGTCAAGCTATGAATCTTATGAAGGCTGATCAAAATTTTTATGCAAATGAGACAACCGATGCTTGAAACAATAATATCTAAATGAAGGGATTAAGAATTGAAAGATACTAACGTGTGAAACAACATCATCGTCGAATTTAAACCACTAAAACAAAAAATTTTTTTTAAATGCAGATTCACCTTTTCAATTTTACAGAATACAAAATCAATAAATACATGCTTAATTTTTTCATTTACCTGAGAAATCAAGAAAAAAAGTCTGAAATCGGAGGTTTGAAGAAAACTGTTACAAAGATCAAGAAATTAACGGAGAAACTTAGGAGTCTGGCCGTTGAACAACTTCATTCAATATCTTGAGAATAAGTAGTGGGAAGACTAAAGATTTGAATATACCTGTACCAAAAGCAAGGACGAGTTTCATTTCAACATTATTTGTGAGTATACGTGTTGGTGTAGGATTTAACATTGTAAGAACATGAAAAGGTACTTCAAATAAGAAAAATAAATGTAAGCAGACACATCGGAAGCTGCGAGATGAAGGAAGAATTTCTTACCTGTCCATCACCCTTGGGATTGATATACACAACATAATGTCCCCCGTGATTATCGCCTACAAAAAGACAACAGCATTCAACAAATAAAATCTAATGGTTTTGCTAGGACACAAAGAGTAATAAGACATCCTCCTTGTGTATAACAAGTGGAGAAACATGATGCAAGTTATCTTTCTGTTACAATGTCCAAATCCTATTTCTTAAATCAAATTGGGTTGATTTTAGCAGTTTAGAGAAAATCGATATTTAAGATCAGCTGTTCTCGCCTTTACAAAACTGTAATTGAGCCAAGTATATCAATACATTTTTCAGTCAATGTGAAGCAATAAGAAAACGTTGTTATCATTTAGGAAACAAAGATATGGCAAAGAATGATTTGCTAAATTTCTGCCAATGGCGGTTCTAAAACGATTGGCAATGGAATCGAGAAGAACAGGGCATTCTGAAAAGTCCTGGCCATCATTTCCTACTTTCAAAAACTAACAACAAGAGTGTACAACTAGGAATAAGGTGAGGCTGTAAATTTACACGGCAAATGGAGAAACAACATACCACTATGTACAAGAACAGCGTGCAAAGTGTATGTGGATGGTGTCTCTTCGGGTTTCTCAAGGAACTCGCTTAAATCAAGCTTTTCAGGAAATTCGTACCTGAAACGAAAACAAACATTTTCAAAATTACCGCAAAAAGCCTGCATAACCGAAAAAACTATTACAAAAGCAGCCTGTTTAGTTTAAAAAAAATTGCTATTTCGAAATTTTTTCAGTGTGGATAGTCGTTCAAATGGCCTTAATAAGACACTGTGTTCGAATTGCCTTAGCGCAATTTTATTCACAAGCGAAATGTACAAATTGAACTCGCAAATCAAATCAGACCCAGATTTAGAATTTATACGATCTTTAATATACTGCCGTTTCAATTTTTGCTGATGGTATAATTTCGTAAAATCCAAACTTGAAGTTGGTACGAACGATAAACTCAAAACTTTATGTTTGATTGAATCCGTAAGCTACGCTTCCAACAAATCTGTTAAAACTTACCTGTCGTTAATTTTATAATTCGAGTCTGTCATTGGATCGTACTGAAACCGGAGCAGATGCAGATGCAAAACTGGTGACAGCTTTTTGAAGATGACACCTTTCTTTGCATCCTGTAGATATACAAAATTCAAATTTACATAAAAAATACATCTTAACTATAAAAACGATGCCAGGAAAATAATGCTAAACAAGAGAACCCAAAACTTTAAATCAGTCTTGTTTTTAAAATCTTAAATGTCATTTTAACTCCGTTTGCTGCGTATATCATGACAAGAAAAAATAAGAGAAAATAAGACAGGTCAGGTGAGGTCAGGTGAGGTCAGGTGAGGTCAGGTGAGGTCAGGTGAGGTCAGGTGAGGTCAGGACAGGACAGGACAGGACAGGACAAGACAGGACAAGACAGGACATGACATGAAAGGACAGGACAGGACAGGACAGGACAGGACAGGACAGGACAGGACAGGACATGAAAGGACAGAACAGGACAGGACAGGACAAAACAAGACAAGACAAGACAGAACAGGACAAGACAAGACAGGACAGGACAGGACAGGACAGGACAGGACAGGACAGGACAAAACAAGACAAGACAGAACAAGACAAGACAAGACAAGACAAGACAAGACAAGACAAGACAAGACAAGACAAGACAGGACAGGACAGGACAGGACAGGACAGGACAGGACAGGACAGGACATGAAAGGACATGAAAGGACATGAAAGGACAGGACAGGACAGGACAGGACAGGACAGGACAGGACAGGACAGGACAGGACAGGACAGGACAGGACAGGACAGGACAGGGCAGGACATGAAAGGACATGAAAGGACAGGACAGGACAGGACAGGACAGGACAGGACAGGACAGGACAGGACAGGACAGGACAGGACAGGACAGGACAGGACAGGACAGGACAGGACAGGACAGGATATGAAAGGACAGGACAGGACAGGACAGGACAGGACAGGACAAATCTGAACCAATTACAATCAATCATCATTTCATTATTCTCTGAAAAAACCATACCTGCATCCCATAATCCCCTGCGTCATATTTGTTATCCCCTTCAAGCTTTTCTGGTGTTATATATTCTTTGAACGATTCATACACTAAAATGAACATAGAGTTTTCACAATCTGAGGTGAGGATGTTAATTTCAAAATCATTCCTGTGAAGCTCGTTCAAAAAAGCGAAACAAAATATTATCAGTTTTCATTTGGTAGGCCTCCCCCATCTATGTTAATTTCAATTTTTCCTTTGAAGTAGTTTAATCTTCAAAACATAAAGTAAAATACGACAATAACACTGTGAGTTATAAAACGAATCTATCTTTGAAGTTTAATGCATTGTTAGCTCATCCCTACTAAATTGTAAATTCATTACTAAAAATAATTTAATTTAATCAATACATGCACCAAAACACTTACAAAAAACTTCATTCCATATAAAGCATTGAAAAAATAATGCTTGCATAATTTTTAGATATATACCATTTTTCTTCCCTTTTATACTGAGTTGAATATCATAAAACGGCTCTTTTCTAGGAAAGAAAAACGAAAATTACTATAACATATTTGATCACATAATAAAAACAACTGATTCCAGAGTCTTCGGTATCACATGTACAATTCACATGTAAAATTCATCTGTACAATTCCTTGCTAAAAGTTCTTAGGATGCCCTGTTGCTTCAGTGTTGTTTGAAAAAAGTTATTCTTTCTGATAAAAAAGACTGACACCACACCCCCTATCTTCAACAATGTTGGCTCTAGATTTAAATATTATAGTTATCCGAAATAAATCCATTGGAATACATCGAACCTCGTAACTTTGCAGGAAACAACATTTTATAGAGTTGGATGTGGTAAAAGAATCAAAAATTTAGCAAGGGGTAGCAAGCAAGATTTTTGATAAGCATCATAGGTGGATTGCTGATCTCCAATAATCGCAATAAAAATATACTCTTGAAAATCATTCACCATTCCAGGCCAAGCTATTTACACAATTGAAATGAATCCTGTGTCAGAAGATGTGGGTATTATTGATAAGCTGTGAATTTCTTATTCCCTGCCAAAATTCATATTCAAACTCAAATTGGAATTCATATTAAATGAAACTTCCAATGATGGGCCAAATATTACATAAGAAAAGGAGAATTCTGCTACCTGTTAAATGAAACAGAACAAATTGCGAGAAACAACTTCACTAGCGACTGGAAAACATATTTTCATGTTTCAAGGGTTTAATGAAAAGAAAGGATTTCAAAAAAGTTGTGGCATTTACAAAATCACTCTTTCAGCATTTAAATTATTTACGAATCTAAGTTGGAAAAGATCTTGTTACGGTTAAACTAAAGACAGTCTAACAAGATAGCTTAACATATTATGACGATTTAATTCCTCTCAAATGAAAAATCGTTTTGATGATACTAGATTTCGCGAAATTCAATTTGATTAAAGTCACTTTTGATGAGTCTAATAGATTCTAACAACAAAGGCAGATGTTTTGTCAATGGTAATTGTGGAATAGAAAGGAACCATACCGGTTGGACCTGTAGTCGACATGGAGACACTGCACATATGACTAAAACGAAGAATAACTGGATTAGCCTTCTGACAATTGGCCAGGTTGAAAAATTCGCACTCGTTCGGAGTTGCATGTGAGGCTGATAATTCACAAGAAGGAAGAAACACAGAATAGGCTGTCCGCCGGATTCTGTGTATTTTGCAATTGTCAAGGTAATTGTCAGGAATAAGGCAAAAAGATGACGAGAATCCAACGTTGCGAAATAAAATTTTAAAATTGAAATTCGATCTAACATACCGCAAATCCTCGAATTAGCCCCCTGGGGGCTTATTTATTTTTGATATCTTTGGGTGGGGGCTTATTCGAGGGGGGGGGCTTATACGAAGGGGTCACTCGTTTATTATAGTAGGAATGTCTCTATGTGCATTTAATTAAATCTTACCAAAAGTATGAATTTGCTGTGGCAATTTAATAAAACGCCATAGACAACCTCGGAAGGCAAAAATCATCGAACTGAGGGGTCCAATTCGAGAATTTACGGTAGCAGTGGGGGTTTATTCGAGGGGTGGGCATATTTGAGGGGGGGGGGGCTTATTAACAATTTGTAGTTGTAGGATGGGGGCTTATTCCAGGGGGGGGGCTTTTTCGAGGAGGGGCCAAATCGAGGACTTACGGCACATTAAAATTTCGCCCTGGCATACAAGGCTTCATCAATAATCCAAACTCGCACCTGATATCACCTTCATTAGCAGATAAAGAAAATTTTTGCGGATAATGAGCAAAACTTGAGTATTTTGCTCGAAACGCACTTGTTTTCTAACCAGGCATACTGGCACAGTAGCAAAATTTGATGGCATGATCACTGGTCTACACTCCATCGGACGAAGTGTTTTACATTCCAAAAGATTCGAACAAAGCAATGACATAAACCGAATATGAGATTGGCATCGATAAATGGTAAGTCAGGGATTTTTTTACTAAAAGCAACTGGTACTAAACTGGTAACAACAGTACAACTTTTCATCATTACTTACAGCTGTAGTGATATCTTCTGATTTTCAAAAAAATGCTTGTAATTTAATTTTATCTGGTGTTAGCTGTCAGATGGCGATTAGCATGAGAAACAGGTTCGTTACAAACCTTGACATTGGGTCACGTTAATATCTTGTCAGGATTTGAAGTTGAAAACTATCCATACTCGAGGTATATTTTTTTATCTGAAACAACCGTGCTGGACCTGTTTATATCAGTAGATCTTTGAGAAAAACGTGTGATATTGTGCAACCTCTGATACAAAATCCACTAGCTTTGGAAATGTATTGTCCTAAGCGAAAATCAAATTGAGCAAAGGTGGATTTTTGTGATACACTTGGCCCTCTTTTTGCAATCAGAATCCAATTTTTGCTGAATTTAATAAGTAAAGCTTTCAAATGCTATGCCGTAAAGGAATTGCGAAATTGCAAATTTCTTTCTTACTGACTATAAAGCAAGCAGCCAATTTGTTTACTTACAACCATTTCTCCTTCGAGTAGACGCGGTATGGTACCCTAATGGAAAGAAAGAGATAATATTTCAAACATAAGAAATAGCCCAATGATTAACAAGAGCAAAGCAGTATTAGAGGCAATTATTTGCACATTGGATTAAGGCTTTTTACGCCACGAAAACGTGTTGAAAAAAAATGAGAGCATGACAACAAATGTACCTCAACAATTGTTCCTTTCATTTTACTTTCCATATTGTCCAGGAGCTAAAAATCAGTTGGAGAACAGTTTCATATCATGGAGTCCAGGCTTTAAATGTGATAAACACAAGCCAAGAAGAAAAGTACAATGAAAAATGAAATGGCTTGGTAATAAGGAAAAATATGAGCAAAATAGAGTTACACATCAGCAAACAGGCCTGAACCAGTAGCGATAAGCTATAAAGAATTAATTGAAACTTGACGTCATAAAAATCTAATTTTAAACTTCCGAATTTTGACCACATAACCTAAAAGAGCACCGTGAAATACTACTATATATTAAATATTATATAAAGATTAAAAGTTAAATATGTCAACAATTTGATGTGACATTAGTCATAAAAATATGAACAGAGATTTGATGGGGCCAGAGCTTGTGCTCATCGGGTCATGTCTCAGCCAATTCATAATACCTTTAACTGATTTTGCAGAGAGGTATTGTATGATGCTCTTTCAGATTACGGTTCAAAATGCAAAAATTCAGAAAAATATTTTGTGACATCATCAGTTAAGAACTCTATCATCTTTTCAAGGACAAGACACGACACACAGTCAAGAAAAGTGAAGGTTGTTTCAACTCATTTCAACTTATATGTCGATGAAAAAGATTCTTAAGGCAAAACACATTCAAATGACTTCAACATACCACTCTACAAAGCTCCTGTGCGTCGTGCTGCATAAAACTATCAAGTGTTTCCCACCCGAAAGATCTTGTCAACTTTTTTGTACCAACAGATTCTTCACTGCAGGATAAAAGGATATCTAAATAAGGCGGATGGGAATGAGAGGATAATATAGTTTTCTTAGAGAATTCAGTAAAGCTAAGCCTGAAAGCAAGAAACGTTCCATTGAAGAGTGAACTACTTGTCACGGGAAATACAAAATACCTAAATTAAGCATGCTCCCAATGACATTAAGTGCTTGTTACAATTTGGTTCCAACCAAGCAATGCGTTTGTTCCATTCAGAAACTGTTTTGCTGCCATCATTATACACGGACTATCTGTAAAGGCCGTGTACTCTGATTCACTTAACATGAATGTTATTCCTAAAATAAGGGAGCGATGTTTCATTGAAGCTGGTTACAAAGACTGCTAGCAATTCGGAATTAGAATCCTCTTCTTAACGAACTGATTAAACTGACATTGAAAACATAAAGAACTACAAATACCCTCCGTAAAATTTGCAATTTTCTGAGCATGCATTAGTGCCAGAAATAAAACACAGATCTTTTTTAAAATCCTTGGGTTCAAAGACATGAAGTTTGCTTTGTAATCTGTGTATAGTTACATTTGATCTCTTGGAGTAGGCTCAATAGGAGTGGTAGGATCAGCACGTTCAAGGCTGACACTTAACCTTTATCCAGACAAATGGTCGATTATCTTGCAAAGATCCGTAATTCTCGTCCCAACTGGCGAGTATATTGCACACAGATCTTGGATTCCAAGGAAATTCTTGCCCCAGGTTATGTGGATGTCAAAAAGTGCTTGAAACACAGCGAAATTGTTTACAAAATAGCCATGGTGGTAGAGTATTCAATTTCTAATTCAAAAAATCACTCCGTAGGTGGTTATCTGTTTTAGTATATATTTAATCAAAATAAAATAAACTAATTCTACCAAGGTATTAAGCTATTTCTTTAGTCATTGGGTCTCAGGAATGGATGCTTTCAGCATCTAACGAAAGGCCTGTCACACAGCTGCTTTGCTGGTTCTCATGATATTGTCACATGCAAAGCTTTGCACCATCTTCAAATGTCATTCGTGACAGTTATACTTACAGAGTACAGGATGAGTAATTTCTAAGCCTACAAAATAATCCGATAGAAATCCTATCAATTATTCTATTTCACCTAAGCCCATCCCATTACTCTTTTTCATAAAAAAAATTAATTTCTCGGCCGTAAGATCAGTTGCTGGACTCAAAAAGCAGCTAAAGAGATTCAGTGTGAAGTAGTTCGTATAAGCCACAATTCAGCTGAAATTAAGACTGATTAGGATATAAACAAACCTGAACTGCAAATCATAGAAAACTCTTTGAAGAGCAAGCCCGACACTTTTGTTAATATCGTCAGTTTCTGTCGGCATTTGGTAGACGGCCTGCAAGGGGATAGAAAAACACAGTAGTTGAAAAGTAAAATTATGCAAAGGCAGTGTCGAGATCTTGCATTTTGTCTTAATACTTGGATTTTTAAATGAGTTTTGAATCTGACAGCCTTTCGCCAGAATCACTTAGTCAAATATTGGGGGGGGGGGGGCAAGTTTTTGATCTATCTATTGTTAAAGTACTTGGCGTTTAGCCAGGTCATAAAAGAAAGAAGCCGAAATCAAAGTGTAACAAAAACTGGGAGTTACATAGAAAAGTGAATGAAACTTTTTTTAAGTAAACGTCTCAATTTAACTAAAGATAATATCCATGATAAGCTCAACTCAATGATTGCTTAATAAGTAAAAGGTTTATATATTCTATAAAATATGAGACTATTCGTTATCACTCGGTACGACTCGGTATAAGTCGGCATTACTCGGCGCTATTTGTCATACCTTTCGAAGCTCACTCATGAAAAACAGTGTTTGTAACAATGAATTCATATAGCAAGTTGCTCCTTGATTTTTCAGTCCTACGTAGCCGGTGAGTTTCTTGGAGTCCCAGCTGAAAACGAGAAGAGAGAGAAGGCTTTCGCTAGGCAGTATCATGCTTTTCAAAGCTAAAACTATGTTAAAGGTACCTTACATGGTTATTTAAAAAACACAGCTGTTTGGTTCTGGCACTTTAACAAATGAGGTACATGAACAAACATTCACAGACATATTTTATCTAAATTCAATGTTTATATAATTCTGCTAAGTGTAGTTTCATTACAAACAGTCTTTGTAATATGAGGCGTGCGATCGCCTCCACACACGCCCAAATTGCCCAAGGCGTGCAAATCATCGCACGCGCAAAACAAAGAATTTGCCAAAAAACTTTAAAAATCGCTTATGTTTCGAAGATTCTTAAAGCAGCGGTAAATCAAAGCCGCCAAAATCAAAGGCAGTTTTGTCGTTTTCTAAGGTATTGTTAAAGTATTCCCGTACGGGATCTAACAACGGTGTCACAAAGTAGTTACGACAAGATCGCTTAATTAACCAAGTTATTTAACCAAGGGGGAACAAGGGGGGGGGGGTAATCTGCAATCAACACCAAGGTGCTTTATTAACTTTCAAAACTCGGCGATTTAAGAGTCGTCTTCACTGTCCATCTGATTATTCTGTTCTTCGGTGATCATGGCGAAAGAAAACAAAGTGGAGCTGGCGACATTTCTTGGTTTGGGAAAGAACAGAATTATCAAACGACTACTAATGCCATACAGTGTTATGGGAATGCGACTTCGTATTGTAATCAATGATGATATTTTGACTGACGAAGAAAGATAAATATCTTGAAAAGGGCAACAGTGCTCTATCTTTCGAAGAGCAGAAAGAGAAAGCTTGATAATGGCATCGGTATATCGAAGAAACCTAAGCTGGAGAAAGAGGAGGAAACTGAAGAAAGCTCTGAGGAAGAAGAGACGGTGACTGTACTGTTTTATTAAATATTTTTAAACTGTTATTGAACGATTTTTTGGATCAAGAGCTGTAAAAATTCGTTTTGAGTTCAATGAAAGTGTGTATATTTCGACATTTGTGTCATTTCTCTAGCCATTCCTTCTCATTTGATTTTTCGCTGAATTCCATATCATCGTGAAAGGAACACCGATCAAATGGTAAGATATTTCTTAAGAGTATCTGCTATGATATCCGCTAATTCAACGATGATACTGAAGTCAGTGATGCTGCATGGTAATTTCTCGACAATGCATGGTAATTTCTACGAGCAATTAAAATTTTCTCAACCCAGATTTCCATAATTGATTACAAAACGATTCTATTATTACTTCCTAGAAAATCTAACTAATTAAATTTAACATCTTTAAAGAAGAACAAGGATAGTTTGTCCGACAATTTCCTTGGTTTCTGTTCAGTTTGTAACACAAATGGTCTCCTTGAAAGCAGCAACCTATAGTTCTTGACAACAGGAATGAGTAACGACCGATAAAAAAGTGGTCCACATCGCACGCCCTCGCACGCGCAAAGTAGTCAAGACATGCGAAACGCCCCACGCAGTCTCTTTCATATTACAAAGACTGATTGCAAATGTTAATTATCAATAGAAGTATCTGGGTAACAAACAAACATTTTGTCCTGACCTACTAAAAACTGCCATTTGCTCAAATGGCCCTGACCTACTGAAGAGCTTCATGATGACCCTAAAGGACAGAACCATCTTCTGTGCAAACAACAAGCTACTTTTGCATAACTCACGCTTGGGTAAGAGATGCCGAAATTATGATAAAAAGATGATTACTTTTTATGACAACCAGATGTGCATAGAAAAGATATGAATTTTTATTTTGTTTCACACTGATATACGAAGTTTTACTTCTTACAAAGAAGAGTTACCATTTATCAACTAAAGAATTTTTCTGGCTCGTATTAATTCATTTGTACCAGTCCATTAAGGTTCATTATAATTCTATTTGTTTGCCAATTTTTACTCCAAATGAAGTTTAAAGGGAAATGGGGAAAACCTGGCAAAAAGAGATATCTCTTCAGAGCATATGTCTTAGAAAATAACATGGGAACAAGTAGAAAAAGTTTAGCAGACAAATTCAATGAATCTACTTAAGGTAGTGTAACACAAGAATCACAAAATAATTCTGCTCTGAATAAGTGGAAAACTGACAGTTAAACTTACAAAACGCCATGTGGTGCATCAGCTTGAACTGATATTTCAACAATAATGGTGTCATTCTTGATGTAACCTTTTGCTGGATCAATAACATCCTGTAATAAGAAGATAACACCTCTTTCATCAAATTTACGAAATCAGGTGACTGAAAACTTGAGAGGCCGACTATTTCAGGTAAAGCCCATAAAAATAAAATTGTCTCAAAAAACTTACACACTTATGATATGCAAAAAAAAACAAATCTTGACTCACTTGCCACTGGAGAAAATTGCTGTACCCCCAGTCATTTTCCTTTTGAAAGAACAGATGGGTGATCTCTAAAAAAAGACAAGAATATTTAAAGATTTTCCTGTCACTTTATAAAGATCTTCCATGACCCCCAACCATATAAATGTAGCCATCAAGTTAGTGCAAACGCTTGGAAAACAACCTTTTAGTATGATAATTTTCAGATAATTTTCAGGAGCCTTTCCTTACTGGAGCCCTACACACACATTAAATAATATTTCAGAGACAGAAGAAGATTCAATGTGCAGGTCAAGATAGAATCTACAGGGGTTTCAAAAAATAAACCATAAACCTATTCCATGTTTATTGCCAAAACTACAGCATTTCATGGAGCACAAAAAAGATGAAACTTTTTCAGATAATCAGAAAAACATTGCAAAAATTTTTTGTCTGCATAAGTACACCAACACAACTGGATCTCTACTTGTTTTGAGAGTCTATTCTTGGAAGTTATAGAAAATGTTTAATTTCAAGCCTATATTTATGTGAGGGTCTGGCTTATGTTTTCAAGTTAATAGACAAATGCAATAAAATCAAAATTTATTTTCATGCAAAAAGGAGAGTTCTACAAAGAGTCACCAGGTCAACATGACCTTTTGCAAGAAAAAAATTAGGAAACAAGCTGTAATAATTGCAGACACTTCATTGTCACCAAGCCATTATTTAGACTGACAATTTCAAATCATTATTTGCTGATAAGAGGATTCTTTAATAAAATCTGAAAGAAGATGAACAATCTTTGGATATTTTAAGAATCTTGAAATGAATTGTCAAAGACAGATAGAAGAAGATTGATTGTAGTCTCCTTCCAAACTAGACTACACTGAGCAACTGAATACTTCATTATCTATACAAGGCAGACAAGCATCACTGTTCTTTTATAATTAAATAAAACTTTGTTCTTAATTAAAACAAAAACATAAAAGCAACAATGATTGTTTAAAAACTTTTAAATATTGTCTGAAGAAAATTTATTAAAACAGTAGTTTACTGAATAAAAACCTTGTAGACTTTCCTCTCCTTTGACATTTTGTTAAGCTGTTAATTGTTAACATACACATTTTTAATTATAAATCGTACAAAGGAACAACAAAGTAACAATATATCCACAATGCACCAAACTTACTTCTTGTGAAACTCTCCTCTTGGTTCTTTTGATTGATAACAGTGATTTTTGCAGAGGCATGACAGGACCAAGAAGACCCTTCACCTTCAGGTGTACACTGCAAAAATATCCCTAAACTTTTCATCTTCTCTCCAGACTGTACTGTTGAGAACCGTGGCATCACCATAATACGCCTAGATATTGAAAATAGAAAGAGATTAAAATAAAAAAGGTTGAAATCTTATGTCCTCTAATGTGTGATTTACAAACCATCGCTGGAACTCAACCAAAGCCATAAAATAATTAATTAGATTCTTTCAGCAACTTTGCTAGCTTAAACTCCCTCAATAAGTAAAAAATTCTTTGAGCAAGAAATAAATTTAGGCTACATTTTTTTATCTAAATAGATAAGACTTTCTTACTAATGCTAAAAAGAGACAATAATTTCATCTATGCCACAAATTATACCTATTTAGAAGCAAACTATACCTTACTGCACCATTACCATCATATATATATATCAGCTTAAATATTTATGATTTAAACAGGGGAGCAGTAAACAGCTCTCCTAGTAATTTCCAGGTGAGCTTTTTGTAGATAAATAAGAATAGAAATAAATAAAAATTGATTTCAAGGAGAGCAATGCTTTTCAGAGCAATTTAGGAGAGCAATATGTTGCTCCCCTCCAGCATTTTAGGAGAGCCTGGAGTGGAGCAAAAGCTTGACTCTCCTCAAACCGCCAAGCCTGTATATATCTCAAACCATACCCTATTGTATCAGCCTATCATCTACATTGAATTGATATGGTTAGTTAAACCGAAATGTAGCAGACAAATATTGGACCTAAAAGCCATCCCTAGAAAGTTATTTGTTGTGTTTGAGGGTAATTGCATAATAAGGCTTATGTAGGACAGCAGAAAAACAAACCATGGAACAGATTAATCAGATTTTCATTTGTTGGTAGGCACCTTGGCAAACAGCAATACCTAAACAAAACTTACCATTGGAGATTTCTGATCATCACTGGATCACTGTATACTGTGTCCTTGATCTTGCTAAAGTTTTGCACTTCAAACCGAAGTTGCCCTTCTGCTCTGCTAGGTCCACCATCCATATCAATGTCATTGGATGCAACAGCTTCCCCCTTCTTCTTCTCTGCACTGTCCACCAATGGACTTTTCTCTGTAGCGTCTAATGTTAAAAAAAATTTCTTTTGAAAGGATACCAATTGCAAAGGTGATTTATTAAAAAAAGGCCTCAAGAACAGAAAAAATTTGACACATTTTCGTTAAAAAAACACATTTTTGCTAACAACAATTTAAAGAAGTGTGAGTGAGCGCTTTGAGTTTTTTAGGGGCTTGTTATATGGAGCACCCTTATTTTGCTTAGTGCAAGGCCTGAGACAGTAAAGTTCAGTCTTTGCAGAAAAAGCATTCCCCATGAAATAATTTTCTGCCTGAACATTAAGCACTGGTCAAATGATCCAACATTTCACCCCTGTTGGCCATCTGTTGGGTCACCCAACATCGTAAATTCCGATGTTGGACGAAATTTGACTAAGGTCAAAAATGTTGGCTGCTGACATCCAACAATTCTTTTGTTTTGAAGTGCTAGCTGAAATGTTGAATCACTTGACCATCTCAGCCAACATTGTTGGCTCTGCGCACGGTTAGTCAGTAAAAGGCTACCAAAATTTGATCATAGCATTGTTGTTGACTTCTCGGGTTTATTTCGATTGCTTTGACTCTCCCTTTGATTCTGGCTTTGACTCTTGATTTTGCTTACAATTGATAACATTATAGCTATGGTGGCGATTGCCTTTCGTTTTCTCAGATCGAAATGTGGTGCACGGTCATCATCATGTTGTTATGTATGGTCATCATCACAAGCGTCTGGTGTGCCTACTGTTGTTAAGCAACATTAATGTTACCTACTACTCATTCCCTTTTCGATCTGTGCAAGAAAATGTTGGGCGAAATGTGGGGTGAAATGTTGGGTCGTTTGACCACCAATGTTGGATCACTTTCCAACATAAAAAAAAATGTTGGGCAAAATGTTGGATCGATTTACCAGGGCTTTATCAAGAAACTGCCATGGATAATCTGCAATAATATTTTTTCCATCTGGTCATGCTTCCCATGAATATTCCACTAACTAAACTTTGACTTCTGATTACAAGGGAAAGACAAAAAATACAACATCTCTGTGAAAGCTTTCAGTACAAATTCTATGCATAATTTATTGCCAAGTGTTTTTATCTGCAAATCTGAATTTTGTTGTTTATTGTTGTTGAATTTTGTTGAAGGGCAAAAAACCAGCAAAACAGTTTTCTAGCCTGGAACATTAGAAGAAAAAGAAGAATTTGCTAAATATTATCAAATTACAAGATTGTGAAAATATTCAGACCTGTCAGCCCTCCCAGTTCAGCTGGGAGACTCCCGGTTTAGACTGCTTTCTCCCGGTGTCCCATTTTTTTAAATTTTTCTCCCGGTTTCAAAGATGTCTAGCAGAATGTCTAGGAAGATTCTTCACAGAATGTTCGATTGAACTACGCATCTTATGCTTCAAAGACAGGTCCATTGTGTATGTTTTCTTTTTACAGGAGGTATAATTAAGATATAATGGTCACATTGACTTCCACATGACAACAATTTTTTGTTAGTGCTTACTGATTAACAAAAAAGCACTAAAAGTTATTATGAAGATACTTCTTCTGATCACTTTTGTCATAAACTGTTTGCCAAGCACAAAATTTTATCAGGTATATTTATTCCTTTATCAAATTACTGTGATCTCCCTGTTTTTGACCAAATCTACCTGTTTTTCTTTAGGAAAAATCTGAAATGTTTTGAAAATTTAAGGTTGACAGGTCTTAATATTGCATATTTTTTTATTTGACTTTGTGATAGTTCATTATACTAAATCATTTCAACTGAGAAGCTCATTAAAATCGGCTCCAACTCAAATGAAACCCCCTTGGAATGAAAATATGTTGAAAGCATGACTTCATTTAAAATTGCAAAATGCAAGTTTCCCATTTCAACCATTGGCTTGATTGGCTACATACCATCATCCTTGGTGTCCATTTCATCAGGCTCTTGGTTTTCTGTGGGGGACTGCCTCATTCCTTGAGTGCAAGACTTGAGCTTCCTCAGCTTCTTTAAAGGAAAACTGGGGTGCTGATGGCTCTGTGTCGCACCCAGGGTGTTGGTGATGACCGTCGCGTGCTTACTCGCTATCCGGCCCAATTTGCCAGCTTGTTGCCCAAAGGCAAAATTACAACATTGGATATGGTAAAAGAACCTTTAGTTCTACGCAATATCTACCCGACAGGAGCATTTAACATGTATTTATGCACTTAAAATTTTCTTTTTCGGTCGACCATAATTCACATTGTAGCAGACTCAACTCCACCAGGTTGATGAAAAATACCATGGCTCCTTTTGAGGTCCACTGCGTAAACTACCAGAATACACTGGAGGAGCATTTCTGATTCAAGGCATGAGATTAGGCCTACGCGACGTCAGTTCAGGGCAAGTCAACTCAATAGCAACAGGTAAGGTATATGTATGTTTCTAACGGAATAATATGTAATTGCTTAGATTCATACAAGCATTTAATAAGTAAGGTTTAAAAATAATATAAATAATTAGACTTGCTTTAATCAATCAATCGTATCAATCATATACATATTCTCAGCATCATATTAATTATAAGATACATTAAATTAAGCGAGTTTTAAAATACGTGGCAATACATGAAAACATTATAAAGATAACAACAAAATGCAGTTCATTTACAATGCTGGACATTGTACCGTGTGTCTACCGAAGTTTCTAAAGATAGAATTCTATAACTTTGTATTCGCATAATTTTATGTTAATTTAGATCACCAAATTTTTCCGAAAATTTTGCAACTTTGCTAGTTTTTAAACAAATGTTTTACTTATTCTAACTTATTTAGCCATGATTTTTTTGGCCATGATCCATTTAATAATAAGCCTTGAAAATGTGCTCAGATACCACTACATTAGAAAAATAATGATGCCATAATTAATAAGTTTGAAAATTCGGCGATGAAATACCCCTAGATGTTCGTTTTGCAACAGGATTTTTTTCATGGGGGTGTCACAACCGTAGTGACGGCCCTGTTGTCACGCACCACCGTAGTGACGGCTCTGTGTCTGGTCCTTGTTCATATTCTTAAAGCTAGAAATAAACTGAATATAAAATATAATAGTTATCACTACCTCATTCTCTATCGGCATCCTCTTATGTGAGGTTTTTTTAGTTTTTCAGTAACATTCGTAGCACTAAATGCAAATATTGTATGCTTACCTATAGCCAAATTAGCCATAACGGGTGAAATTTAACGTAAACTTGTAATATTTTATTTTCCGAATCAGGCCAACCATTCACGTTTATTTTAAAAGAAACTAGCAACACCTGTTAGAGAGCATTAATTTGCGGTTCACAGCTTTCTCATGAATTTGAGACTAAAAATATACAATTTCCCGCCAAGTATATTCCCGCCAAATATATTCCCGTCTATTTTCCGCACCTAAAGCCTCGATTTGAATGTATTGTCTTTCTGCGTGCTAAGAATTAATTAGCATAAGAACTTTGGACCTCAAAAGGAGCCATGGTATTTTTCGTCAACCACCATGTTTTTCGTAAAGATTTGAGCCCAGACTCTTTTGGTATCCCGACCTTAAATGGAAAAGAGGCTGATTTGTTGTTGACAGAAACGAGGCGACATCATAAGATGAGATTCAAACAATATTTTTCAGATCCCTAAAAAGAGTTTTTTCCATACAAATTATTGTAGAAGATATGTTTTGCACATCTGATAATGTTTGTACAATAATTCCTGTACATTTTGTTTGGAAAACAGATGTCGATGGACAATGTTCAAGAATTCTCTGAACACCCGGATTTCGAGATCCAGACGACCGAAGCTCGGCTTCTTCATGCTTCTGAGTACGGCAAATGCAACCTTCTGTATAATTTATTAAAGAGTTATGAACACAATGAAGAGTTTAATATCGATACAACAAAGAATTCTCTATGGACTCCGCTTTTTATGGCAGCAAAGCAAGGGCATGCTGATTGCGTTAAATTACTTCTTGAAGCAGGTAATTAAAAGTTGTGGATTTTCGTCCTGTACCGCTGACACGGAATTCTTTGTTTTTAGCACTTTTTGTGCTAGTATTCGCTGTGTTGTGGATTAAGCCTGTATTGGATCTGCTCAAGAAAGTTTCTGTACCATCTAACATAAAGGCCCACCCAATCAAACGGTTTTAAAGATAATGCATAGACTAACACAATATGACGACATAAAGGGTTTTTGAAAGCCTGAAATGCTAAAGGCCAAGAGCAAAATGAGCAATTTCAAGTTCATTACGATCAAGGCTAAGGTACAACTTATTGTTTAGCGAGGGGGGCTAGCCCTGATAAATAAATGTAACAACAGCCATATTTTACAAATTAAAAATATTTACTTATGATACTTTGGGAGGGGCCAAGCCTCCCTCCCCCTCCGATATCTCAGCCCTTGCATTCCAGTCTATGTATCATTTTTTAGTTCTCATAGCTAACAGTACCTTAAAAGTACATATTTTAATTTCATTGCTCAGCTGAATTTGCTCAGCTAATTTCATTGAACAGCTGCATTGGCTCATATTTCTTGTTCAAAAATTAAAAACAGATAACATAATATCCTAGTTTCAAAGTATTTTTTGAAACATGAAGTGGTATCAAAAATCAAATATAGCCCAATGCATTTGTAATATGGACAATATATAACTTTTTCAAAGATGAAAACTTTTTGGACATCTTTTTTTAATTTTTTTTAAGAGAGACTGAATTTTACTAATTTATTTTGGGATATTTTTTTAAATTTTCCATTCAGTAGATACCTTTCTGTATCATTGCTATGTCTGCATTTTGGATGTGTAGACATGGCCTAACTGAAAATAGTTGAGACAAAGTAGATGCACATTTCTGTTCAGGAAGTGAAATTCTCTTAATCAATACAACAGCTTCTTGTTATTGACAGCGATGTGCACTTTGAACCAAAGGTCACCCTTTCTTTCTTTCCCCAACATCTGTCACTAGCATTTTAGCATGACTCCGCTCCTCCCAAATTTTTCCTAAAAATCAATTATCAGGTTTTTTCAAAGAATCGTTGAATTGTCTGTTCTGAGCGGCCTATTAATTTGTTAAATTTTAGTCTGGGAGATGCATTTTTAGCTATTCTAGAAGGTTGAATTTCAAAAATGTTCTTTCATGTTGCACGCAAACTTGGTGGGTCCTCCTATGTCACTAAACTTGATTCTCAGCCTCCCCCCCCCCCCCCCCCCCCATCAGGTTCATTTTTGTGGCCCGGTCTCTGATCTATAGCTTTTTATGCATGCAAAATGGTTGCAAATTTGTAGCAATGGTTAAAAGAGGCCAAAAATGAACTCTGAAATAGCCTAGACTCTTATACTAATTAACTATCAAGAAACTAATTTTACTTTATCTCTTTTTACTTACCTCAAATTTGATAATCTAAATCGCTCCCTGATCCATGTAGAATCACAGTTGATTTCATTGCTGTCCTTTGGTAATTATAATACTAAATGATAAGATGATACTTAAACTCTCCTGTGACAATAACTTGATGAAGCATTTTGACAAATCATAGGAGCAGAAGTTGATGGTATAAATAAGCACAAAGCAGCATGGACTCCTCTTTGGGTGGCAACATATGCAGGCCATGAAAAATGTGTGAAGCTTTTGCTGGACAAGGGTGCAAAACTAGAAGTGAAATACCCAGAGACCCCATTAGTTGTTGCAGCTCGTGAAGGTCAATTGGAATGTTTAAAACTGCTAATAAAAGCTGGTGCTAATCTTTCTGTCAAATATCATGATGGACGAGTGCCCATTCATATAGCAGTCATGAATGATTTTCCTGAAATTGCAAGAGAATTGGTAATATGTTATAACACTTTATGAATTTTACAATCAGAATTCATTTTGAAAAATAATGCTGAGCTATGTTCAGAGAATGTGGCTCAGTCTGTTAGAAGTTCAATTTTGTTATTGATATTCTCCTTGTAGCGACTGTTCAGAAATTCCACTCAAAGGGGGCTAATAAAAGGCAATGTTCAGTAAAATGAACAATGACTTAAAATAGTAAGATATGTAAAATTCAAAGGCATTTGATACCAATTTTATATTGGGGTTAGGAAGAGGGCTGCAAAAAGATGGCTGGACTAGTTATTCCCTACTGAAAAACCGGTCGCAGAAATACAATAACATAGCTGGGCAATTATTAAAGGGTGCTAATAATTGCCCCCTCCCTAACCCCCATATAATTACCCAAGTTATTCCTTAACCTCTTTTTGTTTTCTAATCAAGAAATTTTTTTGATGCAATCAGTATATACTTGAATATAAACTTGTTCAAAAGAATTCCTACGGTCATTTCAAGTGAACATCATGTGGAGTTAAATTGCTATTTTTATCACATAAAGGTTGAAGCTGGTTGCCAAGTAAATATTGAAGATGACTTTGAATGTACACCCCTTTTGTTAAGTTGCTTCCATGCAAATGAAGAAATGCTTGAGGTAGGTAACCAGCATAATTCCAACATGATTCATATCTGACTCACACCTGGTGTAACTAATTTGAAATTTATCATATAATGTTTAAATGTTGTATGACAGTGAAACATATCGGTACAAGGGAGTAAACTGATGGTTTGGCTGAAATCTTTTAAAGGCTATGACATCATCAAAGATAACTGTTACAGTCAATCTGATGGAAGTTGTTTACTGTAGGTTAGCAACTAATTTGTTTCCCACTATGCCAGCATAGGTTCCAAATTTTTGATTGGCTGAGCGACCTAAATTCTCCATACCCCATTAGCCAATCAGAATTCAAGAATATGACAACAAACGTGTCTCGCAGCTAGATATAGGCCTTTTTTGGACGTTTTACCACTACCCACAAAAATAAGCGTGTAAATTGTGCTGAATGATAACTTAAATTTTATTTTAAAATTGAATTTTTAATAAATTTATGAAAAAACTGCCGTTGTACTCAGTAAAAAATTTTCCGCGATCGCCAGTTACGAAGGCTTGAAATTGTCCCTTTCAAACCCTTATAATAATTCAGGGGTAAACATAAACATTTTCTTTGGATTGGATTATAAATTGATGGAAAGTCAGTCTCAGGGGTAGTCATCAAGTCCCCTCGCTCATGTCACTACCATCACATTCTGTATTTCTGTTTTTCAAAAAAGTCTTCTGTCATATAAAGTTTGCATTGATCAACACTTAATGTAGCAAAAATAATGAAGGACTCAAGTCTTTGATCCAATCACTTGTTTATTTCAATGATGTATGCCGTACAGATCCAGAATTCTAACAACGAAGTCTCATCACAGCTAAAATTTTGCCTGATTCAACTGCATAAGCGTCTTACATAATATAATAAACAATTCTGATGTAATTTTTTAGATTTTACTTAAAGCTGGAGCCGACCATTCAAAAAGATTTTATTCGCTTGCCTGTGTTGGTTACACAGCATTGCATATTTGTGCAAGCACAAGCAAAAGAGCATGCATCGAAAAATTATGGGAATATGGAGCAGACTTCAATGCAAGAACTAGTAGTGGCTCTCAGGCACAAGAAATTACACCTGATGATTCATGTCGAAAACTTATCACTCAGTTGCAAGGTGATGCTACTTTTTAGTTGGTAATGCTAGGGAAATACCTGGGATCCTTTAGCATAGAAAGGAGGGAGGGGTTTGGAAGAGGAGGATAAAAGCAAGTTTGTTAATTTTAGTTTTGAAAGCCTCAATGGAATGAGCTCTGCCAACGGAAATGTTATATTATGGCTACACCCCCTCTCTGTAAAAGGGCACAGCTACAACTTGTCTTAATTCAAAATATGAAAATCTTGCTCAGATCCGTACTTTAACTTCAATTCAAAGTGGGATAGGGTGTCCTGAATCGAAAAAGTTTAGCCATCAATCGCAAACAACAAATGTGACCGAAAAAGCGGTGGACCATTGTACCTTGGTATCCCTCTAGTGTGACAACTGTTTTTATAGCAACGTAAGCAGTATCTATTTCTAATTTAACAGTTCTTACTGATCATTTTAATTTTTCATTAGGTACTGTTCGATCCTTGAAGGAAATTTGCAGACTGAAAATACGACAATTGTTACCAATTTGTCAAATTGACGAGGTTGGAAACATTTATGGACTTCCACAAGAGTTAATTTCATATCTTAAATATGAGCATTAATAATTTTATAAATATGTTATATATGTTAAATATGTTAATAATTTTATAAAGGTTGAGATTTTTGCATTTTATTTATATACTACGTCCTTTTTGCTTTGAAGTGACTTCTCTACCCCCACACCCCATGCACGAAGCCAGCTCTGGAAGGGTAGAAGTGGGAGTGGGTGAAGCCAATCAAGGTCGGTTTTTAAACTGAGGCAAGCGAATGAGTTTGTATCTTGTTCTTTAGAGGCACAAACTTAATTAACAGTTTTGAAAAACTTTCAAAAATTTACTATCTTGCCTTTGGTACAGAATTTTTGTAATGGAAAATAAATTTTGGCAAAAGTAAAATTATCTAATTCCCGTCTTCCCATCTTGTTCTACACACCAAATCATGTACAACTTGGCCTCTTTGCCATCGAGTATTGTCTGACGGACCATTAAAGTAAATGAAGCACTATAGTGGTACAATTAACACTACTTCCCCAGGTTCCTATAAAACATTTTAGAAAAGGTTTAATCAGTATAATAAACAGCTGTGGGTCCCTTACCTAGGAGCACAGTGGCTGAGATTCAGGGAGCATCTTCCCCTTTGCATCCAACTTTTGCAAATTTTGGACTTCTGTTGAAATGATAGATACTTTTAAGCTTCCTGCAGAAATTGCTGGAACCCTTAATGTTTCTGAAACCAAGTGGAATCGCATCTTTACTCACGCAGAGCTGCAGAAATGCTTAGCATTTGTAGTTGTGTATTTTTTACCCGAGGAATTCTTATACCGAATATCACATAGTTTAGTGCGATTCCACTTGGTTTCAGAAACATTAAGGGTTCCAGCAATTTCTGCAGGAAGCTTAAAAGTATCTATCATTTCAACAGTACTCTTAAATTTGAAGGCATCACAATTTTCGACAGCTTTCAAGACTTTCAGACCGCCCAAAGTCAGATCGGCTACCGATGAATATCGTGCAGTTAGAAACTTAACGAGGAAAAAACCAAGTGTTTTGTTCAAGAAAAAATTCGAGACCAAATCACAGCGAAAAGTACGGCAAGGATACATTCTGGCGTCATTGGTTGCAATCGTAATGTCGTTGGCAAGTAAGGCCGCAAGCCTAAAGTTGAAAAAGATTCCCTTGCCTATATTTTTCTCGTAAAAGCTGCTTGGAAAAATAGGGGGAGCAATTTCCCCATAATAAAAACTGTTACTTATTATAAATTTAAATTTCAAAAGTGATAACTGTGAGAGCCCCTTTTTTTCTTCCCATAACACTACACCCTTGTTTTATAAACCTGTCGAATAATTTTTAGATTTTATAAATATCAAGGACATTTTATAAATATTTATATGGGGTTAGGGATGGGGCTCTAAAAAGATAGTTTGATCAGTTCTGGAAACCCTGTTATGAAAATTCATTCGTCATTTGTCAATTATAGGTGACTCGATATTGTTAAGTTTATCTAGATGATACATCACTTTTCAATCAAACATCGACGCAACACCCTCATTCTCATGCCTCGAACATGCCAACATATGCACCTAGTAACGACAAGAAAACCCATATTCGTTTTCATTAGAAATTAGGTATTAAGTACTGACCAAGACATTGTCTCGATCCAATTTTTTATTAAGAAAAAGAGGCCTGATTTTCATCATACGTCAAAATGCAGCCTCCATCTGTATCGCATGGCTTTAATTTGACGTCATATCGAAAGACAATTATAATGCACACTTAATCAGTCTCACATTAGTCTTCGCATCGAGAGTATCAAACGAACACGAGTTTTTATTCGACTAGAAAATAATTCTACGAAAGTAGTTGCAGAATTCACGCAAACATTTATTGAGAAAGAATCATTTATACCAAAGACGTTGGCTATTTGCAAAACCTTAAAAATGAACACGTTCTGGAAAGTTGTCCAAACAACAGTCACGTTTGGAGTGGTTGGTTACGCCGCCTATCTTTGGTATGACAACTGGCGGGAAGAGCAACGAGAGGTGAGCATTCTCAACACAAAAGTTTCTTTTACTATGTCAATATTTAAAGATAATAACTCACTAGCCATGCAGAATTGGGTAAAAATTCTTATTTTCTTCTGAAAGAATCAAAGGCAACAATTTCAGTGCAATTATATTTCAGTGCCATTTGAAAAGTTGGATGTATGTAGGTAAGGAGCAGTGTTCGCATTGTTAAGAGTATCTTTGATCCACGAATACATTCTAAATTCAAATACTCCTTCAATAATACTCACAATGCCTAAATTTTAGCACTATTAATAGAAGTTAGTAATTCAGACAGTTGAGAGAAAGTTACTGAGAGTGAAATTTCTAGAGACAAAGAATAAATGAGTTCATAATATATAAATTATACACCAATATCAACTCTAGGCTCAACTTCAAGAGGAAGAAGAGGCGAATGCAGCAGCAGAGGCTGCAGAGAAGAAAGGAAAGGCTTCTTTCTCTAGTCAAGATGGAGCTGGCAATCAGGAAAAGAAGAACAACGAAAAGACAGCCAAGGATTCGACAAAGGCCGCAGGGAAGAGAAACTCGCAGGGCTTTTGCGGGTTTAAAAAAGGCTTTCTTCTTAAATGAAAGGTAAAATTTATTGTTAATTTTCATACTGCTTTCATACTGCATTCATACTTTTTAACAGATAAGACCGCAGCCATTTCAAGTAAGAACTGCCTCTTTTTTATTGCAGATTTCAAATCAATTTCGCATTCTTATTTTATAGGCATATCAAGAAAAGAAGTTTACAGATGAAGAAAAAACATTTAAAAATAAAAATTGGCAGCAGGTGGAATTCCATATGATTTCCTCTAGCATCTATCTCCCCTTGTTGTGTATTTTCGTGAAGCAGATAGGGCTTCTTGAGGACACAGTGATGCTCAATTTTTGGGGCACGCTTTTCTAAAAACATGGAGAGGGGGCACAATCCAATCACTTTTACAAAGTATAATCCGTGATGTCATGCCCCTAGTTAAATCGTTTGTTCTGATCCACCAAGAAGTACAACCCGTGTATTTACTGGGCAGAAGAACGACAGCTAGTTTTGAAATGACCGAGGCATGTATGGATCAGTCACTTCAAGACTTCCTGTCGTTCGTCTACCCAGCAAATATGCCGAGAGGAACAAAATATGCACTTTCAACGCGCCTTGTCGGCATTCTGTGTCCGATAGTAGCACAGAATGCTGCAGGCCCCATTGCCTTCTATGGTCCCCCATTGAAAAGCCTCATTCAACTTTTATTCAACATAGCAATGTGATAATCTTTTTTGAAAGTAGAAAGGGGGACCAACTAGCAGGCCATCAGATGTCATCTCATTAAAAGGCTGAAAGTTTCACGACAAATGCAATAATGCCAGCTGTACAGACTTAGCATATCTTCCTTGTTGTGTTTATATGTCCTCTAATTTAGGCTTTACTTAAGTGAAACAAGTAAATGTTCAGATGGTATCTAGAAGTGCATTATTGACGCTTCACCAACTTGAACCTCGCTTGTGTAGCTCTAGTAAATGCCTTGTAGTGTCGTGCTTGTTCTGTGTTGTAACGTGTAACACTCTTCTCTTCATGCATCTTTCATTTCTAGTGACTTTCTAATTCATCTTATGTTAAACTGTTTCTGTTGTTGTCTCTGCATCTTCTTTCGTCTCCTACCATTTTTCTTATTTTTCAACTTTAACTTTATCTGAGCCTATCCTTCCCTTCCCTTCTCCTCTCGATTCTATCCGCTATCCTTTCTCAATCTCTGTATTGAGAAAATGCTGTTTTTATGTTGTACCTTTGTTTCTTTTTAGACTGCAACCCTTCCTTGCACAGTAAAAGCTATTGTGTTTATGTTTTCTTTTTATATTAATTTTTATTGATATTTCAATTCACTAACTAACATTTTGGCTAGGTCACTAACGTATATTTAGAGAAATCTCTTATATTTTTATATCACTTCCCTTGATTATATTTAATTTTTTGTTATCTTGATATCATTTTGCTTTTGCAATTAGATTTTTAACCTAACTTTAAAATAACAGTAAAAGTAAGATCAAGTTCTTTCTCAATAACTGCCTAAATCTTATATAGATATAAAATAACATAAAATAGTTTAATTTTAACCAATGTCATAGATAGCTTAGAGAGTAATTTATTTTCAAATTGACGTTATTTATTATGGGTTTGTTAATGTTTCGTTGTCAGCTATGGGTTGCCAATTTACAGTCTGACATAGCGGTTGCATTGTAGTGAAACGATAAAGCCTGGATGAGGGACATCTAGAAATGGTGGGTAAATCCATCTATAAATGGTGTGGGTTATCTTGCTGGGGCAGGGGAATAGATGGAGCCCACCAGATGGTCTGCAGCGGAGGCTGGGCCTTAAGGGTGTGTTGAAGGGAAAACTTTGTTCCTCTCTAAACATGACAGCCTTTTTGGTGGATGAGAACAATGCTGAGAGGTTTGAATAAGAGCATGACATCAGGATTACAATTGCTTTTTATGTGCTTGGAGTAGTGCCCCCTTTCTGATTCTAGTACCCCACAGGGGTACCTCT
The DNA here is from genome assembly GCF_013076305.1 of Rhopilema esculentum. The sequence continues at coordinate 9,227,440 of NW_027019762.1, read as the reverse complement.
TTTGTTGGGCACTTTAAACAAATTCAGGAGCAGCATGTGCCCTCAAGAAGCCCTTACTACTTCTTTTTTCTTTTCTATACCCTTATACATTTGCTTTTCTCTTGATCGTCTCTTGTGATGTTTCTTGCAATAAACATCTGCTGCCAAAAAAGCATTGTATTCATTCATGTCTACATCTAAATGTTCACGCACAGTTGACAATACATCCCTACTTAAAGGAATAAGGCCAAAATATATCAACAGTCCTAGCAATATTTTGTTGAATCGATGACAGCTCTTTTCAGAGACTACTTGGTTTAAAATATCACCTAAATCAAAGAAAAGGACATTAATTTCCATAGCTTAGTTTTTCTTCAAAACTGGAATATTTGAAAATTCTATACTTTCATGCACATCATAATTGCTATTTAAAAAACTGAGTCAGGAAAACATTACAATCGTACGGTAACTGACAGGAAGAAGGTCCTCGAAAAACTATATAAGTTCCTATGATACACCCAAGCCACGCCCATTCTCTATTGTTTTGTGAGGAAGGTTTGCTTTCTGAATGTTTTTGTCTGGAGGAAGGTTAACAACTTTTCTGGACTCTGTTTAGAAAGATTGTATTATTGTTAGCTTTCATTCAACCAAGACATTTCTTTTTCCCCTTGTGTCAAGTCATGAAATTAGTTTCTACTGTGGCGGAAATTCATTTTTTAGGTGAGGGGGAGAGGTGGGGGAGCAAACCCACCAAAACAAGCAAACCTGCCGCCAATTTACCAAATTTTCCGACAAAAATGGTAAAAACTATCTTTAAACCGACAATTTGGCAAAAGCTGGGGCAGTCGCCCCCCACAACCCCGCAATTTCTGTCATTGAGCTTATATCAAAGCTTTTCTGCTGGTATCAAATCCTTTATAACCTCTTATGATTCTAAAATTCTTCTTTATTACATTACACAGTCTATTAATCTCTCTTCTTTTATTATTTACTGACGATTTTATTTGTATTGTATCAGACCCTTTGTGTTAAAAACATTCCTGGCTGCTTTCATTTGTTGAAAGACACCAAGATAAGAGCAAACTAATATTTTGTATGATAAAAATTCATGCAATAGGCTGATCGTCTTTGCCTTTCGTGGCTTGAGCCATCGGTCAAACAAAATTGACCAATCAGTGAGCATGATACCATACACACGCCTAAAAAGGAACTTTGATTGATTGATTGCTATGACTGATTGATTGACTGATTGATTGATTGGTTGATTGATTGATAGCCAATGAAATCACATTATTTCAGCACTGTTTATATACCGATTGGCTGCCGATTTACAAAATGAAATGAAGTGCCTCAACAGAAAGATATCTGACGATAAAATAACTTGATGGCATAATTTCAAAAAATGAAAATCTTATGACAAAAATTACATACGAGAAAAATCTAGTAGAACAAAAAGAAACAAAATTAGTCATAAATTAAAAACAGTGACTGAGAGAATAAAATAAAGAATTATTTTACTAGCAGTCTGCAAAATACCGCATCTTTAAATGAAATATTTTAACTACAGCAAAAGGGTTCCCTAAGAATTGTGATGTTTGTCCTCCTCCGTTACTTAGGTTCAGCCTGCAAACAAGTGGGCTTACGGTTGGAATAAATTATGTAAGCACATCCAGACAAAGTATTTATATTGCAGAGACGTTTTGAAAGTCAAGGCTGTCTGGCTGGAAGAAGGATGTATATTTCTCTAGACTCTGCAAATTTTCTCTCAAGAATTTTGAGTATCACTTAAGCAAAGTCGATTTCAACTCCAAAAACTATTAGATCATCAAACGGAACCTCTTCCTGTACTGAATATTAAACTGCAGTGGTCACGTTTTGTTACCTTGCAAGAAAGCAGTGGCATAATTAGAGGACGCATCGCTCGAGAACATATTATCCTAATGATCTAGCGAAAAGTTCCCCAAAAGAGCTTAAGCCTTCCACCTCCCTTTCTCCCATTCTCATGCTAAGCACTATTCTAATCTAAAGTTCTAAAGTCAGTTGCACCTTATGCCCCCTTAATTTCAAGGCATCAAAGGGAAAGTGCGGCCTATCCGCCCCTTGATAAGACCAAGATCAAGAAATTCAGACTGCTCAGTTCTTGATCGACCTAGTATCTGAAAAGGTTCTCAAAATTTTCTCAGTTCTTGAAAAAATCTCCTTCGAATGAATTCATACAATCAAATTCGAGTTCTCAAAATAGGGATATGCTCGATGCTGTGTTGTATTTTATTATTAACAACGGTCAATTTAGAGACTACTAGACTTCCAACTGGCACGGGCAAGCTATAAACTCTACCAAAGTAGCTAGTGAAATAAATACTACATAAACGATTAAAAATATAACTCCTAGTTTAGGATCGAGTTTCCAATTGTTCAAATGTATAGCTAAGACAGTAAAAAATATACTACCTATCAAGAGCAGAGCGGATACCATAATGCTTTGACTGTAAATGGTGACAGAAGTTCCTGGGTTCATGATGGTGCTCTTCATCAACCAAGGCACACCCAAACACAACATATCAAACACATTGCTACCAATGGCGTTCGACAAGGCCATGTCTCCTTCGCCTTGTCTGGCTACGATAACACTTGCCATGACGTCAGGTATGCTGGAGCCAGCAGCGAGAAAGGTCATCCCCATGACGCAATCAGGAATGTTGAACGTGCCGCCTAAAATGCAGACCATCCACACTAAAACATAGGACAGTGTGCCCATCCAAAGAACAGACATTAGAAACGTTACGAGAAACCATTCGCTCCATCTTTGTTTACAACATGGTGGTATTGTGATGTAGAATAACAAACAGACAGGCATACCAAGTACCCATGCAATTTTGGCTATAATACCATCTGGTGCTTTGAACGGCGAGTCTTGTTTGTGCTCAAATTGCGATAAATCAGCTTTCTTAGTCGTATTAGTATCTAGCGTTGAGTCCCGCTGGGCGAATGTCGTTTGAGTGCCTATATTTTTTCCTAGATTCAATCCAGCGAGATCACTGATCGACTTGTTCTTGACAATCTCAAGCGCCGTGGCGTTGTCGCTTCTTCTCTCCGCGTTGATCACTGTAGAAAGCTCTTCACTGATTGACGTCATGATCTTTTCGTATTTATCTGCAGTTGTTTCAACAATGCTGTCATTTTGATCATCACTGCATGCGCCGAAATATCTCTCCTTGATACCGACGAAAAAACTCTCTAGCGATCGATTGAAATACATGACGATTATATACATTGCGTATATAACCACAAACGAAGTTGCCTCATACCAATAGACTTCGCGATCTCGTATCGTGACCACAAGCGCAACAGTTCCTATGGTGTACATGAACGAGTCCCTGAGCAGTGGATACCACGTAAGGTAGATAACTTGCTTGGCGGCTAGGCCACATGTAGCAATGATAAATAATGTGTTGAAAATCGTCGATCCCACGACGGTGCCTAGGCCCACATCTCCACCCGATTCAGTGAAGAAAATCGATATAACTGATATGAATAGCGTCGGAGCGGAGCTTCCGATTGCCATAAATGTCGCTCCTGCAACATTACTGTCGAGATCTAGCCGCGCGCAAATATGATACAAACTAATAACAAAGTACTCGTCACAAACAACCGCTAATAAAGCAAACATGTAAAACGCAACTAGTATATGGACAACACAAGCGCCCCGAAGTCTCTCTTCTTGCGTAAAGAAGTCTTTCGGGAACTCCTCCACTGCTCCTTTGCTTGTAACACAGTTATCATCAAGAGGCGTCGATAAGAGTTGCCGGCTAACCGCGCGGACATTTTCGAATATCGAGGTTTTCTTCTCAAGAGTAACTCTAACGAGAAGAAACAAGGCGAATGATGCTATTCCAATAAATAGCTTGCCAGGTCGATTTATTCTGACCATTTTCTTTAAAGCATATTACTTATCAATGCAAAAATTGCAGTGGCGCCCAGGCATACTCGTTCAAGGGAGTATCTTCGCAGGTTCTTGAGGCCACTCAAGCGTGAAGTGAAATCAGGCAGCGAATCATTGAAGTTGTATGGTACCTGCTAACCTTAACACAAATTGTCAATATCCGATACTCCAATAATTCTGCAGCTAATTTTCTTGTTTTTCTTGTTTTTTTTCAACAACGACACAATCTCAACCGGTTTCCCCAGCGTAACTTTTTTGAAAAATGAATACCTCAAAAACTGTGAATTTGGATATATATTAACCCGACTTTAGACTGCAACATGTAATTGTATATTTTTTTTTTATTTTCAACACAGGACCTTAAAGGGTAGGAGCTTCTTTGCAATGTGACTTTTTAGCCTTGAATAGATATAGATATTGCTGTTGTTGTTCCCACTGTTGTTGCTGTTGTTATTATTTAGCTCCAACACGCACAGAACTTATGTATCTCCCGTGTTTGTTATCGAACAAACCAAGCCATTGTGAAAAAGCATTAAAGAAAGCCTTGAATAAGACCTTTACTGCTTTCATATCAATCAAACTTATAAACTATCTTACTATTATAAGAGTTACAGAAAAATATCTTAAATGTACCAAATAATTTTCGGGAAAATTGTCCATAAATCTTGAAACCCGTGTGGCAAAGTCAATTGTATGTTTTGCATATCACTTCTTGCTGTTTGAAAAATTTTAACCAATATGAGGCTAACTGATAATGGTTGCGAAATACAACATCACTATACAATACCACAAGAAGAAATATCTTTCCAAGATTCAATGTCAATGTATGCATTCAAGTATCTTTCTTCGAATGCCTTAAGTATTTTCTTTTCAAACACACAAGTCAACATATATGTATCGAAATGCTACATACGGGATAACATCATTAGTTTGACGAAGTAGCATGTGCTGAGATTGGCAAAAGAATGCCTTGCCTTGATGTAAGCATGCTTTGCCACGTGGCAGCTGTAGCAGTAGCCGGTTTTTGTATCACCCAGTTGAATTCCACCATGACAGCAATCCTAGACCAGGCTCGCTTATTGACGCCTATCATAAATAGGTAATATGTGTAAAAGTAATACAACACGATAATGTAACACGGTAGTTATGAAAAAAATTAGAAACCTGAACAAGAGAGACAAAGCTTGAACCAAGCCACGCCCCCTTTTATTCGTTCTAAACATTACCCAACTGATAGCACCCTCAGAAGCAGTTTGCTCAACTTGCCAGAAACATGCATATTGTGCATTTTTAAAGATGAGATATGGATTTTTGTGGTGGGGAATCTCCCCTAACGCTATTTTGAGTTTGGGTAGTACACCCTGATACTTCATTTTCATCTCGCTTTATTTTAAACTAGGCCTAATTTCGTGGTGTCTATTAAAACATCTCGACCTACTTTGGAATCAGCTTCATTTCGAAGGTCTACACATTTTCCAAGAAGAGCGATAGTTATCGAAGTGTGTGAAATTTAAGTTTGTGGATTGCTCTAGTCAACATAAGATAACAGAGAATTGGTATTGTTTTAAAAAATGTTTGGTAGTTGTGTAAAGCACTTTGGAGGTAAGTGGGGGGAATAGATTAGCATCCTGCGTTAATAACAGTGTAAAATCTGAAGCACAAGTTAATTTCTATTGGAGTTGCAAGCTCACCAGAATACTATAAGGAGCCTTCTTTTTTTCTGCAGTTTCTGTTGTCTCAGTGTTTCCAGCTAGCATTGGCCCTGATGGTGTCATGTCAATGAACTCTTCATCAATAATTCTAAACCTGATTGGCTCATTTGCATCCATGAACAGGTCATGTGAGCCATCGTCTGTCTCATATTCCCATACCCATAACTGTTCATCGTCGTCACTGACAAACATTAAGGCATAACAAGCACAGCTCCTTATGATCTGATTGTGAACGAAATTATTACAAACTGAACATTTTACAACTAGCAAAGGGGATATGAGACAAATTCATTGAAAATTACTTCTTGGCTATGCATTTGGAGACAAGAATTAACATTGTTTCATCTTATCAAATTGTACAGAAAAGAGGAAAGAAACTGACTACACCACATCATCATTCTGTTATTTCAAAAAAGATGTCCAAGGACTTCCCTACATAGCAAACCCATTATCATGGCTGGACCCACAAACCTATCATCAATGTGTTTATTTGCATATTGAAAAGGCTAAGCCGCATCCCCCAATCAGTTGCCTATTGATAAAGGACGCTAAATAAAAAAATAATCAGATTTTACCAGATTAATAAAAATAATTTAGAAACTTAATCTCTAGCTGAGTATTTTATAGACGGTTAAGTTAGGGAGAGCACTGATCTCAAAAAAAGACTGGATCGAGCTTCTCCAGGCCAGCATTGATTCCACATTGCAGCGTCCATCTTGAGACCCCGCAAAAGAGCAATTATGTTGGTTTCAGTTCAACTTACTTTTTCATAGCAAAATTCAAAGTAAACGTTGAAACAAAAACTTGCATTGTTCGTAAGTGACGTTAAACATTTTTGCCGTGGTATTAAGCTTATGTAACGAAGAATCAACTGATCACTTATTTTCCTTTCCTAGGCCTGTTGTATCTTAGAATATTTAAGAATTTAATTATTAATGCACAATTAAAGGCGCAGCACTGTGTGTGCCCCGCTTTAACAAATGACAGCCCAAAGCTTTAGGCGCGAGAGGTCTCAAGGTCTCAAGATGGAGAGACTCCACCGGCTTCCTCGTGCTGATGTAGGAGAACAATAGGTTGTTCGATCCAGTCTTTTTTTGAGATCAGTGGGGAGAGCCTGAGATGCCAATAGCAAAGTTCTAACAAGAGAAATCAGGGAGAGTCTTACAAGAAGGGGAGGTAATAACAACTTAATTGAAGTACTATAATCATCCGCATCTACATTAAATACTACACAAGGCCTAACAGGCAATTCGTGTAGGGGATTTTACGCCCAAAAAGAAACAACAACAAAAGAAAGAAACAAAGGTGATGATCGGATTATCAGTCCTTTCATGACAATGGATTTGCTACGCAAAACAATGCCATTCAAGTACCTCAAGCCAAATCAACCATTTCCCTTTAATGTTACTTGAGTATTCAAATTGTTTTTAAGATTATCAAGAAGAAAGATCACCTATGGTGAAAAAGATGATCACACCATCTTACAATGCTTGCACTTGTATCACCATCATTTATGATACCCTTCTGTCCAAATCTTGCATAAATACACCAGCTATTCCAAAATGTTGCAGATACTGTACGAATAAAATTCTGTTCCTTGGAAATTAAGTTAAAAATACTTGGCTTAACATGTTGCACTAATCATAAAAACGTGGCATAAGCTGGGACAACAGCATAGACATGAAGCCAGTAAAAACATAATTACTATTTCAAAAGCTACATTTTAACACAAGCTTGTATATATTGTAAAGCTGCATGAGGTTCAAGAAACCAAAAATATAAAATTTGCATGAAAAGGATACAATTTTGACTTCTGCTGCAGATACACAGCTGGGATAAGAATATCATCAAAGAGCCCCAAAGATACTGCAACAGAGATAAATGCAATAAAAGAAATTTTTATAAATAGAAATGAGACTAAGGATGAACCGTTGTGTGGATAAGCATTTAAGAGACCTGATTTATGATCTAGACACTGTGTGTTTGAGCCCCATGAGGATCGTTTTCTACAAGCATGTAGCCAACTCAGATGTCTATCCTTTTGATGCTAGAATTCGTGCATCCAGGGTACTGGACAGAACAGAATATCAATGTGAGGCAAAAGCAGCAGGTCCTGTTTATACTGCCATATGCCTAGCTGACATTAAGAAACAAATATGCTTATTGCTCAGGCCTTCGTAAGAAATAGCCCACGCGAGTGGCCCATCGATCGCGTGATTACTCTTGCGCAAGCGATCGCTCTGATAGTGAAAAAATGTTCCTGTTATAAGTTACCTGTTTGTTTGGGGTAATATCAAATGAAAACAAACTTTTACGATGACCTTTAATGCACTCCAAGAAATAATAATTACCCAATACAAATGTGCTTCGCTTATAAACGCGAAGGTCATACATACATTATTGCCGGATGATCGCAAAATGTTGTTCCATACCTTTTTAAAAACACTTTTACTGCCCAGAAAATGTCCTAAGTGCTATTGTAGTTCAAATACTAAGCACCTAAAGTATTCCTAAACATTAGCTGTGGCATTGATTTCCAAATGCATTTTTTCGTTGAGATGTGGTTAAGTCAGCTTACTTATATTTCCTGTGTTTTGATATTCCGGCTTTGCATTGCATATGTAACTTCTTGAGTCACAAAAGATAACTAGAAATGTTTTAATTGATAAGACATTTATTCCTCAAAATTTGCCGTTTTGCGCGAGCAATCAAACGCTCGCGTCGTTTGGATTGCGCGTGTGCTGGCGCGATCCCGAGTGATTGCTCGCATCAAATGAAAAGGCCTGCTTGCTTGCTTGTTAGTTTTATAAAAAAGGCATTTAAGTGGCTTGAGAATAAACCTTACTACACCGTTGTGTACCCGGTACCCGGTATAACGGCATGAAACATAAAGCATATAATGGAGATGAAACACAATTATCCAAAAACAGTTACATTTACCTTGAACTCCATCTGAGCTTGAGCCTTTGATCTTACCCACAAGAACTTCATCAATGAATGGTCTAAAAACCACATATCTGAACTTTACTAGAAAAAAACCATAATGAGAAAATCTATACTCCAAACAACATAAAACAACTATCGGCAACAGCAAAATTTACAAGGCAGCATACGTAAGACAGGCCTCTCTTCGGGGATAAAATAATGCGGGCTATCACAAGCCCTTGCCAGTTTGGATGCGAGGGCTATTTAGCCCTTGCAGAACTGCTGTAAATTTTTTTCATATTTGAATATTTACAAAGGCGAAAATACATTACGTTAGCCAATTCTTTAAACACTATTCACCTAAAAAAGGTATTTTTGTGTGTATCACTACCCTTTTGGAATGCCTAGTTTATATGTCATGACTTGAAAATCTTTAGAATAACGTTTCTCACTTTAATTATTCCTACCATTAATCACGCTATATGTTATTCCTTTCGTGCGAACACATTTCCTATTCTATTAAAAGTTTTAGCAGATAATACAATAGTTTGTAATACATGTGCTATATTATGGCCCTAGACGCATCGAACAAGATTTCAGGAAGAACTTCTGACACACTTTTGTTCTCTCTCTAATCTCTATTGTTCCTATGTGTAATCTCTATGTGTAATCAGTCGACCTCTTGTATCATCAATTGTCTTAGATGATATATAGATCTTGATATCAAAAATCATAAATGGATTGTTCTTCTTTCTACTTAATAATGGCGTGGTGGGCAAAGATTTCTTAAGGGCCCACCAAAAAATCACCTTTTTCATCAAAATGTGCAGTTTCGTTAAAATTAGACATGATCCACGATTAAATCTGGGCCCCCCCAAATAAAAGCCTGAATTTCCGCCACTGAACATCGGGAAGCTGAACTGCATGGAATAAATAAGAGCGTTGGTTTGAAAAACTGCGCGGGCGAAAAAAACCCTCGCAAATTTATTTTGCACGGGGTTTGCGTGGGCGCGGGCTATAGCGCGATATATACAATCACAAAATGAAAACAATGTTATACTTTAAGTTTTCATAGACTGAGGTTTTGAGCAAATATTTATCTATAAAAAGCTGCACATCAATAATTACTTTGGTCTTCTCATGTAGTCACAAATCGAACAGTTGCTTGATGAAGACATAAATATAAAGCCAGAAATCACAATTTATAACCTTCCTGTTCTATGTACCAAAGCATGTACAGCTCTGCCTACTCTTGAATATGGCAGTCCAGGCAACATTAGGCCTAAGATAACACTGGTACGCCTTCACACACACCTAAAGTCCTCAGGCGTCTAGAAAACCAGCATCTTTTGTATGTTCCTTCTAAGGCCTGGCCTTTGTAGGCAATAGCTTGTGCTCACCTCTGTGCTCTCCTCACAACCTGAGACGAGCTGTGAATTGCTCTCCTAAACAGACATGAAGGAAACATCACTCCCCTAAAATTTCCATTCATATGCCCATTTCGTATTCAGAGAACCCTGAAAAGGGTTAATTGATTTATTTTTGCAACAGCAATTTCTCCCACCATTGCATTTTTTGCAATTAATTTTTTCTGCAAACACCAGCCAACAGATTTTACTTTGATAGTCACAAACTTTAACCTACTTGGAAAAAGATAGTGAAGCAAAAGGTACGTTTGCAGGGCTTAGAACCTTTCAATCTTATGGAAACAAGCATATTCTTGGAAGGAAAGTCAAAGAAATAGTGGGCTGGGGGAAAGAATAAAACAGGAGGTCCCCTCCAGCATTGGAAACAAAACTCTTGTTTGATTGTCGTTCCATCTAGCAGTTTTGGAATCTATCTACATAAGCCATAAGCATGAAAAAATCCCTATTGTCTAGAAAAAAGGAGTTCATTTTCCATAGGCAAGCTGCACTGATTGGGCAACCTCAACAGTCATAAGCTCGAGTTTATGATTGGCCTATTTCAACCACAACTGGGTATATATATTTCCTAGCGTAGAGTTTTTGATCTATGTTCTGATGTTATATATTCTGAAGAGTGTCAGACAATAAGCTTAACTTTGGATGTGTTTACATGAGAAATTTGGAACAATTCCAAATGGAACTTTTTTTTAAGCGATCCCGTTTTGGTAGGCTAGCAGTTCCATTTGGAACCGTTCCAAATTTCTCCTGTAAATGCAGATGTGCCCCGTGTAAAAGGAAAGCCTTACCGTGTCATTTTAATATGGTTCCAAATGGAACCTTCTGTTTATTCTTTTAAAGGGGTGCCTGAACCACGGTTTCAGCATATAAATATTGAAAGAAGTAAAACAGCATACTTCTTGACTTCAAGACTATTTAAAGGCAATCAACAGAAGCTAAAGAGGTTTAAGCCATCTATCCATTGATTTAAATTACATTCTATGTGTTACTGATTTAGCTCGCCTCATCAAATAAGGGCAGCAATTCACAGCTCACCTACAAAAATACAAACAGCCAATTCTGCTCCTTCTGTCTCCAGCTTAAGGGACTGCTAGCCATTTACCCTGCTAATTATTTATTTGGAAAATTTCCCACTTTTTCCCTTTATTTAGGTCCCTTGTCTACTCCAGACTCGAGAGTATCAGCATTGAGCACTTCATAACAGACCTTTAGCCGGTTATCTTCATGCAAAATGATAGCATACAAAATTCCCAATTTCAACAAACCAATTCTGACATAACAACTAAAACTGACAAGTGTATATTTGTTGCAAACCTCTTCTGATGCCAAATAAACACAGCAGTACATGTTTTACCTGTAGATATGATGTGGTCTCTAAATGATTGTTCAGAAGTTCCATGATTTATGCTATCATCAGGTAGCTTGTCTTGATTCATATCTGTTCTACACACAAATACTACTCAAAGGTAGGCCAGAATGCAGATGTTGACCTTAGTCCAAAACATCATAGAACGTGAAATTAATGGGATCCTAGAAACATACCTGGTGTGTGAGCAGCTCCATCGCCAGGCAGAATGTAGGAGTCAGATACTTCAGTTATATCAAATAAAGTTATACAAAGCCCAACTTCATGCACAACCTGAAGCAACAAAATTTACCAGATTAATTTCTCTGGAACTTTATCTTTGTTGTACAACTACATGCTGTATATGCAACTAAGAAGGTTGACAGCATAATGTCTGCAACTCTCAAAACTCCTCAAACATAATAATTGTACACAGTACAATGACCTTACATGTTGCAGACTGTAAAATTCTTATAAGAGTTCTTGAATGCTTTTTCAAACCACTCTCCCTTTATGCGTTGAATCTCCAAGACACATCGTTTTCGCTTTTTTCTAAATTGCTTATCGCAAAACTTCCGCCGGATGGATTGAGATGATGATGAGCTTTGGTTTGTTTCGTTCAAAACAATAGACCATATAAACTCTGTACCTAATTTTTCAGATCACTTACCTTATTTGCTAGCTTCTTGTTTAGTTCGTATGCAATTGTGCTATGTAGATCATATGAAAAATGCCGCGGTTTAATACGAACAACATCTTTCATTTCTGCAAGCACAAACATGGCTCCAATGTTTATGGCCTTAGTGGCCGAAGAATGAAAACGAGTCTGCCTCTCTGGGCAAAAAAGACTGGATCGAGCTTCTCAGACCGGGAGAACACAAGAAATATCCCGATGCCGTCCAACACGGGCTGAGAAGTGCTGAGAAAAGATTCAATCAGGTCACGCTTTATGATCATGTCCAAAATACAATAGAAGACGTCCTACAATTCATTGCTTTTACTTCAACACCTCGAGCTGAAATTTTTTCTGTGCGAATTCTCCGTTCCGGGTTGACGTCATCGATTTTGTATCTCGCTAATATGTATCTTTCTCAAAAATTATACTTCAGAATTGAAATCTTCATCTTTATTTTGAAAAAATGATGTTGTTTGGACTGTTCGGTCGAGAGTTGTAATAAAAATTGATATGGCCTTATTTTTAACTTCTTAATTAAGCTTTCTAGCTAACATACTAACAGCTGCACGATTAATTGGAAACTAAATTGCATCATCTTGAACCATTATCTCTTTACTTTTGATCAGTATTGAAAATGTCAAGGAGCTTCATGCGTCGAGGGTGTCGCAAAGCAAAACGATGAATTATTTTGTCAGTATCTAACTCAGTGTCTCTATGCACATGTAGTAAAGCAAGGCCATTCATTCTATTTGCAGTGCTGCGCGAATATGTCTTAAGATGTCTTAAGATTGTTTATTTTTATTTACTTATCGTCTGCAGAAAGGATATTGCTTAAGAGGCATTCACTCAAAGCATCAAGAAGTGAGACTGCCATCTTGATTCCTCGTGGTAACCTGGTAACCTTGACCTTTCACACTCCTCATCCCTTTCTGTGAATCTTTTGGTTCGCAACATTTGCTTCATCATTTGATTGGTTTGCAACACTCCTGACAAAGCCCGATTGTTTTGGGGAGCATGAGGATTGGCTTGTAACGTTTGATTCAAGCTATGCAATTGGCTCGCAACATTCATTTAAGTTGTCTTTATGTTCCCGCCAATTTTGTCTAAACAATTCTGAAAGATACTTGGCAAAAACCATTGACGTTGGCTAAGACCAATGGGGCCACAATACGGCGGTAATAAGCAAAATAATGATCGAATAATGAGTCATGAAAATTCAGAAAATATATTACAAGTACTTTGAAAATCTGACTGAAGCGACTGCGTCATTAGCTATAGTCTGGATCCGCGCCTGAAACCCTTTTATAAGTGCAACCATAAATGAACTAAAAGAGAGTTTTGGAGTGGCATTTGCAGGTCTTATATCTCACCAGTTTGTAGATAGAGAAAAACAGGACAAAAAATACTACAAGGTCAGGTCGTTGAATTATGTTGTAGTTATTTCACTAACAACAAAACTGTATGTTTCAAAAATAACTCTAGAAGATTGATCTCATTGTTTCCAAGTAATAAAAATATAACAATTTATGTTTCATTAATCACCCATACTAATTTGAATATCATTTAAATTTTATTTGCTTTATGATGATGTTCATTTGTAGGGGCATCAGAGATAGATAGCATTTTTTTATAATTGAACTCTAAGAAAAAACTTTTAATGGGTTTTACTCTTAGTTCATCTCTATTGTTTACGATAAATGGCCAGTTAACACCCGTTTTTATTTAGGCTACCCAGCTGCTTAATGAAAAAACTTATGTAAAAATAACAAATAATCTTATTCAAAATAAATACACTTGTATAAAAAACTAAATGCCTGATTTATTCCAAATTCAGAGCATGGATAGATTCAGCCTGGAAAGATATACAGATGAAGGAAAATTCCCGTGTTTTGCTTTCTGGGGACCATCTTGCTCAGTTTTATTCAAGGCAGTATGTACAATAATTTCAGTCAGCTTCTGCATCATCATCTAAAAAACCATATCTTTATTGAGGGTAAAAAGAACATTCCTTATTCCAACTATAAAAATTTCATGAAACCATCTGCTATCATGGCAAACAATATGCTACACAATCAATACAATATATCATCAGATCTTATAGCAAGCAATAGGACACCGCAGCTGCTTCCAAGGTATGTACAGCTGTTTGTAAGGATCACGATTCTCAGGATTTTCGTTTTTCGCATCATCTTATCAAAGAATTGCAATAATATCAAGGCCAAAAAAACATCAAGACAAAAAAGTATATTCTTATTGGCAAAAGGAAGAATTTCATAGACAAAGATGGTACGAGGAAATGGAGTGGTTAGCCGTTGTCTCTCGCTGGTCCCAAACAATCCAGAGAACCTGAATACAACAATTGCTGGAGCCATTATGATTTTTTTTGCCTTTTTCAATATCCTGTCAAATTCCCTTTTGATTTTCGCATTGCACAAATCGAAGCAGCTACGGACATTTTCGAACAAATTTATTCTCATAATGACAGTGTCAGATTTGTGTTTGGGAATACTTACACAGCCTGTGATGGGAGTATTCTGGATATCAAGTAGACAAAGAAACTGCCTTGAGCTCAAATCTGTTGAATTTACGGTGACTTTTTTGGGATATATTTCATTTTTTATGATAATCACAATTTCTCTAGATCGGTACCTTCACATTACAAAGCCGATTCGATATCATGCGATGATGAACACTAATCGGATGACCCTATTAGTTGTATCTTGTCTTATTAGTGGACTTGTTGCTGCTACAATTACCGTGATATGGGAGTCCTTCTACCGTCAGTTGACCATCGTGATTTTTAACTTTATGCTAAAGACTGTTTTTCTCATATTGAATGCAAAAACATTAAAAACTCTTGAGAGACACCACAAAAATGCAGTCTTTCGATTTCAACCTGGCAAACGAAAAGAAACGTCCAATTTTCGAACAGAACGTCTAGCTGCAGTGAAAACAATCTGTTTGGTCTTGGGTTTGTTTCTTGTCTGCTACATCCCCTACGACATTTCCTCAGTTTTCTGGGCGTATCATGAATTCGAAAAAATTTCTGCTGCCGGAGTTCTGCTGGAGACAATTTACATATGGAGTGGTGTAATTGCGGCTAGTGTCAGTTTTCTTAACTCATTAATTTTTATACGTGGAAATACAAAATGCCGCAGAGTTGTAAAATCGCTTCTCAGTGAGAGTACCGAAGCTCCTGAGTAAAATACAATATTCTAATTCATAGGCATGGACACTGGAGCTGGGAGGATTGCAGCTTCGCTAATCAGGGCAAGCTTATCGCATTTCAGGCTCCTTTCGGCGGTTCTATCTCAATAAACGAGAGTAGTCAGGCAAAATCCAGACTAGACAAACCCTCCCTGAATGTCTAGCATCCGCTAGGCTCATTATTATATTGACGACTATTTCAAAGGTATGCTAGATAATCATATCAACTTTCTTAATGAGCAACTAGCTGCATTGAAAAGACTTCGTTTAGTAACGGAACTACATCGTATTTACTACTGTCCATTCAACAATGCATACCTCGTCTTGTGTCAAGAATGCCTTCTTTGAGTGGAGTGCCGTAGTAATGTTCACAAGCAGTTTTGTGCATTCTCTGATCAAGTTTTATGGAAATTCAAAGTGTTACAGAATACTGTCATCCAGTTACAGTGCTGTTTGTGAGAAAAGTAATGGACGACATTGGATATCGCTTTTTCATTTATATGTTGATGATTATTTCAAAGATTTATCAGATCATCAACTTTCCGATGTACAAATATAACGAGCCCTGAATATATCGAACTTCCTGGTATAACGAACAAAATGTCTGGTACCCTGGATTCTGTTTAACAAACTCTTTCAAAATTCTCGCGGTATAACGAAACCCCGGACATAATAGAAAGGGAATTTTTGTGAGCAATCTAGCAAACAGGGTAACTGGTATTTTTTCTTTTAATATGTGATCCTGGTGGGTCTTTGGCTCAAATTCCGTCAGGGGCCCTAAAATTAAGGGGCTGGTGGTCACGGGATCAAACATTTTGTTGCTCCCATTCATCGAAATTTTTTTTTTCATCTAATCTTAATCTAAACGCGTGCTAACTTCGCACAATTTAATTTTTAAATCCTCGTAAAAGATCACTTGTAGCCTTGAAGGGAATATTTTCCCACTTACAAGCATACAAGCATTGTCGTTGTGAGCAAGTCACATTGCCTCAATTTAAATTACGGCAATTTTAACTTTGAGGTAATCCTGGAAGTAATTTTATCGATATTCTCTTAAAAATTTTCACCTGATTCTCACTCTTTAAAAGGGAAGCACGATTTCCAAAAAGGGACGCCAGACCTGCCCCTAGCTGCCCTCATTTAATCCTCCACTAGGTATAATTTATTTGAATGAATATTATTGTATTATTGCAGGGACGCTTAACTTTGCAGATGGAAACCCCCTTGTTGCTTTAAATGTACGAAACCTTTAATGTGCCATTATCAATTTTACTGTCTTTTGTCAAAAATTAGCAACAGTTGAAAGACAGTCTCCTCCAATCAAATTCCCCCATTTTTTACAAGCTTTCGGTTGAGATCGCGCTTTCAGTTTAATATTCATAGTCCATAAGCAAAAAACCAAACTTGAGCGCTAAAGTGCATGGTCAGGGTGAATCAAGATTTGATGAAATCATTTTATCGTGTTTATAAATTGCCTAAAGTTTAATTGTTGATATAAAAACATGTTGGACCCGAAAGATTTCAGTGCAGACAAAGGAATGATGAAATTTTTTGAACTGGGAAAAGACTGGACAAAATGTGGAGTTTTGAGCTGCATATATATTCTAGTGTTTTTTATCTCGTTTGTTGTACTCTTCCACACTTCTTTTTCCTTTTTTCCACCTTTGCTCAAAAATAAACATAATAAAAGTTTTAATGGTATCATTGTTGCCAATATAAGATTTTATAAGGGCGGCAACATTTCATTATGGCGGATTTCGCGATAAACAAAATCCCTGCGTCAGTTTCTCTCGGTGCCCTGTGGTTACTTTGCGCATGGCAAGTACATTTTTCCTATCTGTTTACCCAAGCCTCAAGAACACGTTGATATTTGTCCTAAGTTGATATTTACTTGCTATTCGCCATGGTCTCTTGTGACGTGTTTCTTCATGTTTTACTAATACCAGTTATACTAGAATATAATGGTTTAGAAATACTAGGGTAAGGTAAATAGCATTTATATTACCTTGCTCGAACTAGGGGTATTTATAGGCTCGACATAGCGTGGGTGTCACTTTGCTTGGTGAAGCCTTATTACAAAAAAGCTGTTCGCTTTTTTGTTTTCCCTACCTGAAAATTGGAATTTTTCGGTATTACCTTGACAGTTTTGTCCTTTTTTCTAGCATTACAAAAACTTCGCATACCGCTGGGCATCTTTGATGCTAGTAAATCGTGTAACTTCCTTTAGTAGCCTCTTCCTGTTAGAGATTTGAGTTGAGCGTTTATGGCATGTATTTCAGAGAGAGCATCGCCATTCCATCATAAGCCAAGCGGGCACCAAAGTTGGTTGTGAAGACATTGCAAAAGTTGTATCAATCATATGAATTTTAAATACACTCTTCAGTCGGGAGTTTCTAGGATAGGAAGTTGGAGCGTCGCGACCGGGGGTGTGGGAGTGTGTAACATCCCCCCCCCCAATCGTATCTCAATAGGAAATGTGAAATATGTTCCTTGGAAGAAACGGTTTAAGTAGATGAGAGACCCTCACGTCTTGAAATCAATAAAGGATCAAGCCAAGGTAGTTGCTCCGTTGGTTAAATATGATATTTCCTGTATATGAATGAAGTTAAACAAACTCGGCGCTATGATTTTACAATTTCTTGTGGGCACTAAATCCAAAAAACCAGGCCCTTCTGAGTTACAATTGTGCCTTGTGTCCATTTCCCAGTAGAAGCGCCAACTGCAATTCACAATGAGCTACAGATTTTTTTTATCATTCGAAAGGAATGCCAGGAGGGAAAGCGAGATCTAAATTGGCAACTAGTTGGATCTAAATTGGCTTCTTGCTACCTGGCCTTTAAGTAACGAAACAACACGGGGATATTCAAGACCACGGTGAAATTGCACCAGTTGTTTTATCTGCTGCTCAATCCGTTTGCAAAATTAAAAGAATTTTCAATAGGATTAGGAAGATTGCTTTAGCAAAATTTGCTTGAAAGAGTGCATTTTCCAAGGAACTAACTGGAAACATGAAAATTCGAAAATTATCTACTCCTTAGGATGCACCCATGGTGCCGCCTCGGGTTGTAACTATACCCTTTGCCCGTCCCGATATACAGATTTGACAAGCTTTTAGGAAAGTCCGTTGTTATCATATAAATGGAACTTGCCAATTATATACCACAGAGTTAGATTGGCAAAATGTATTGCAGAGGTTTGTGTCAACAACTAAAGAATTTCAGGCAATTATCTTTAATCAGGCAAATTCGTAGCCGACACCCCAAACAAGGACTGCCTTGCATCGACCCTGCTAGGAAGATATGCTGTTATTGGGGATTGGAGAAAGAAAGATTCACAGAGATTAATATCTCTTAAAAGAAGTATAATAAATGCCTGTCAATCTTCTTTTAAGATTGAGATTGCCTTTGGAACGTTTTTCTGCTTCTTCTTACCGTTGTTGAGTTTACAATTTGATTGAATGTATAAAATTGATTTTACATTTTTTAGCCTTTCTTCAACATAAGTTTTAAATATTTCGAACTTCTCCAGCGCCTAGCTTATCTTCTACAACTTCAACATTGACATCTTTGCCCTCTGAAATCTCTCGATTATTTCTAGTAAATGGGTTGGTTTTATAAACATTTAGCTCTAGACGTGGAGCCATTGAAGATTACGGTGCACTTTTGGCTTCCTCTTTGTGCACTCTTTTGGTAGATATTTTTATTGTTTTCGCTTAAGTTTATCTTAACTTTGTATGAATGTGAGTGGTCTCTACTCAGTTGTCAACTGCTTCAGTTCTGTTTCTATAACCTAGTGAATGCGTCTACTCAACATCCCAGCTTTACTCATCATTACCGAGTTTTCCAAAAGAAACAAAACATGAGTTTGACCATAATTTGCATCAAGCAAAAAACATTTTCTTTGATTGAAATGAATATGGCGTGAAAAAAAGCAACAAATATGAATTTTTACGAAAATAATTCGATTGTCTCCAGAAAGTAATCCTGAGCCATTCTGAGATTTAGCACTCTTCAAAACAATGAGAAATAAGTGAGAAAAGACATGGTAAAGAGTTTCTACTCGTTTGACGACGTCATTTTTGCAATATTTCAAGAGGTCATATCTTTTTACAGGTTTATTTAACATATTAGGTTTTTTTATAATTTTTTGTTCATTTTTGAATGTTCTAAAGATTAAGATTAAAAACTTTTCGATGACCGGGAGCAACAAAATGATTGATCACGTGACCACCAGCTCACTAATTTTAGGGCCCCTGTCAGATTTTGAGTCATAGACCCACCAAGATCACATATGAAAATAAAAAATCGCGGTTTCCCTGCTTGCTAGGTTGCTCACAAAATTTCCCTTTCTTTGTTATGTGATTTCTAACTTCAAAAGAATGGAACTGGCTTTCTAATTCTTGAATGCTAGCAATGATGAAAGTATTCAAAAGTGATTTTGTCCTTAACACTAACGGCTTTTTAACATTTTCCGCGTCATAAAAAGGTTCCTTATACAAAGCCTACTTGTTTGAAACAGTATATAATATGATATCGCAAGTGCCGTTTAGAATAGCCGGTAAGTAAAACGGTTTGCTATCAGTAATATTCTATACAGTTCTGTTTGCTTTGAAAAAATATAGAAGTTTGAAACTGAAAGACGTTCTTCATTGTAACTTTGTAAATAAATATCTTTTATAGACTGCAGATTTGATTGGTAGTTCCTTTAGTAGATCTTTGTAAACTGCACTGTTTTCATGGCAACATGACATCACAGCTGCTTGTCAGGCATACACAGTGTGAACGTTCAGCTTTTATAAACATTCAAGGATTGGGTGCAAGTATATTTATCATTTCAGACTGAAACATTGTGTAGTCTTCTGTTCGATGTTTAAAACCTTTTGATTTCATGTATAATTGTTCATGGCATGTAATGTTATGGCTTCAAGTTCTTGAAAAGAAAGGGGTGCATCATCAAAAAAAAGAGACAGTTCTAGATCGTGGTTCGTGGGTCGTGGGTCGTGGGTCCTAGGTCGTGGGTCTTGGGTCGTGGATCTTGTGACCTTGGTCCTGGTTGCTGGCTCCTGAGTCCTCGGTCCAGGGTCCAGCCTTAAGGTACCTGGTCCTTGTTTTCCGGTATGCCATTATTTGAATTTACAAAATTGGCAGTCAATATCCGGTGAGAAATGACAGCCGACTTTAGCGATCAATCATATCGCGCTTGATTTCTTGAACTACAAGTCAATAGAAAGCAATAACGCTCAAGCTTTCTAATACGTTGCAAAATTAATAAACTGATTTTTATTCCATTTTGCATGTTTCTTAGTTATCTTCAGATTTCAATGTTTATAAACAATTAAGACTTTAAACAAGTCATTAAAGAAGTCAATTGAAGCTTTATTTGATTTAAATTGAAATGGAACTGTAAAGGAAATCTAATTGAAATGGTATATGGCTCGCAGCATTTTCATTTTTGCATCGTAATATCAGAGGATTGAAACTAAAAGGACAAGAGAAGCTAAAAGACAAAAAAGTATATTCTTATTGAAAAGACGGAAAATATCGTAGACAAAGATGCTACGAGAATATGGAGTGGTAAGTCGTTGTCTGTCGCTGGTTCCAAACAATCCAGGGAACCCGTACACTACAATTGCTGGAGCCATTATGATTATATTTGCCTTTTTCAATATCCTGTCAAACTCCCTTTTGATTTTCGCATTGTACAAATCGAAGCAGCTACGGACATTTTCAAATAAATTTATTCTCATGATGACAGTGTCAGACTTGTGTTTGGGAATTCTTACACAGCCTGTACTGGGAGCATTCTGGATATCAAGTAGACAAAGAAACTGCCTTGAGCTCAAATCTGTTGAATTTACGGTGATTTTTTTGGTATATATTTCGGTCTTAATGATACTTCTCAACTCGGTTGATCGGTACCTTCACATTACAAAGCCGATTCGATATCAGGCGATGATGAACACTAATCGCATGATCCTATTGGTTGTATCTTGTTTTATTAGTGGACTTATTGCTGCCACAATTTCCGTGATATGGGAGTCCTTCTACCGTCAGTTGACCATCGTGATTTTTAACTTTATGCTTATGACTGTCTTTATCATATTGAATACAAGAACATTAAAAACTCTTGAGAGACACCACAAAAATGCAGTCTTTCGATTTCAACCTGGCAATCGAAAAGAATTGCCCAATTTTCGAACAGAACGTCTAGCTGCGGTGAAAACAATCCGTTTGGTTTTGGGATTATTTCTTGTTTGTTACACCCCCTCCAACATTTCCTCAGCTTTCTGGGCGTATCATGAATTCGAAAAAATTTCTGCTGCCGGAGTTCTGCTGGATACAATTTACATATGGACTTTTGTAATTGCGAATAGTGTCAGTTTTCTTAACTCAATGATTTTTATACGTGGAAATACAAAATGCCGCAGAGTTGTAAAATCGCTTTTCTGTGAGAGTACCGAAGCTCCTGGGTAAAATACAATATCTAAATTCATAGGCATGGACACTGGAGCTGGGAGTATTGCAGCTTCGCTAATCAGGGCAAGCTTATCACATTTCAGGCTCCTTTCGGCGGTTCTATCTCAATAAACGAGAGTAGTCAGGCAAAATCCAGACTAGACAAACCCTCCCTGAATGTCTAGCATCCGCTAGGCTCATTATTATATTGACGACTATTTCAAAGGTTTGCTAGAGAATCATATCAATTTTCTTAATGAGCAACTAGCTGCATTGAAAAGACTTTGTTTGGTAACGGAACTACATCGTGTTTACTACTGTCCATTCAACAATTCATACCTCGTCTTGTGTCATGATTGCCTTCTTTGAGTGGAGTGCCGTAGTAATGTTTGCAAGCAGTTTTTTGCATTCTCTGATCAAGTTTTATGGAAATATAGAGTTTTACAGAATAATGTCATCCAGTTACAGTGCTGTTTGTGAGAAAAGTAATGGAACCACATTGGATATCGCTTTTTCATTTATATGTTAATGATTATTTCAAAGATTTGTCAGATCATCAACTTTCCAAAATACAAATATAACGAGCCCCGGATATATCGAACTTCCCGGTATAAGGAACAGAATGTCTGGTCCCCTAGATTCTGTTTAACAAACTCCTTCAAAATTCTGGCGGTATAACGAAACCCCGGACATAATAGAAAGGGAATTTTTGTGAGCAATCTAGCAAACAGGGTAACCAGTATTTTTTCTTTTAATATATGATCCTGGTGGGTCTTTGGCTCAAATTTTTCTTATAGAAAATAGTTCGATTGTCTCCAGAAAGTAATCCTGAGCCATTCTGAGATTTAGCACTTGTCAAAACAATGAGAAATAAGTGATAAAAGACTACTCGTTTTTACTCTCTTGATGACGCCTTTTTTTCGCAATATTTTAAGAGCTCATATCTTTTGACAGGTTTATTTAACATCATAGGCTTTTTATAATTTTTTGTTCATTTTTGAATGTTCTAAAGATTAAGATTAGATGAACAAAATTTTGGATGACCGGGAGCAACAAAATGATTTATCCGGTGACCACCAGCCCCCTAATTTTAGGGCCCCTGTCAGATTTTGAGTCATAGACCCACCAAGATCACATATGAAAAAAAAATCCCGGTTTCCTTGTTTGCTAGGTTGCTCACAAAATTTCCCTGTCTTTGTTATGTGATTTCTAACTTCAAAAGAATGGAACTGGCTTTCTTATTATTGAATGCTAGCAATGATGAAAGTATTCAAAAGTGATTTTGTCCTTAACACTAACGGCTTTTTAACATTTTCCGCGTCATAAAAAGGTTCCTTATACAAAGCCTACTTGTTTGAAACAGTATATAATATGATATCGCAAGTGCCGTTTAGAATAGCCGGTAAGTAAAACGGTTTGCTATCAGTAATATTCTATACAGTTCTGTTTGCTTCGAAAAAATATAGAAGTTTGAAACTGAAAGACGTTCTTCATTGTAACTTTGTAAATAAATATATTTTATAGACTGCAGATTTGATTAGTAGTTCCTTCAGTAGATCTTTGTAAACTGTACTGTTTTCATGGCAACAAGATAACACAGCTGCTTGTCAGGTATACACAGTGTGAACATCCAGCTTTTGTAAACATTCCTGGACTGGGTTCAATATTTCAGGCATACCGAAAAACAAGGACCCAGTAGCTTAAGGTAGGACCCAGGACCCAGAACCCAGGACCAAGGACGCATGACCTAGGACCCAGGGCCCAGGGCCCAGGACCCAGTACCCAGGACTCAGAATGCAGGACCCGGAGCGCAGGACCAAGGACCAAGGACGCAGGATCCAGCATCCAGTACCCTATATGTTTTCGATGATGCACTCCTTTCTCTATAAAACCCCAAGCCATAACATTACATACCATGAATATATTTAGATAAAATCCTAAAGTTTAAACATCGAACAGAAGACTGCACAATGCTTCAGTCTGAAATGTTAAACATACTTGCACCACGGAATGGCTACGGGCCCTCCTTATGTTTCAAAAATGTACTTAAGACCATACAAAAGTCGCCCTGCCCTTTGTTTTTATCATGTTCAGCTCCCAAAATAGTCTAGACCCCTGGATCTGTATTATGTTCTGGGGTCCTTGTGAACATACTGTAATGTTTTGTTCAGCGAAAGGACGCTAGGGCCCAGACCCTAGATATATTGTTATGTTTTGGAGTTATAAAAGGTTACGTTCGAAGCACGCCGTAGTTTGAATCATCTACAATCTGCTTATTAGGCCACAGTAAACATAAATATAACATTGGCGACGAGGAAAAGTAATGTAACATTTACCGTGATCGGTAAATCATGGCTTCAGTTAGCATCGTTCCTAGCATGCCGCCCTTCGACCCAGATGCAGAGATTGGTGCTTCGGTAGGCCCGAGATGGAAAGTGTGGCTGCAAGATTTTGAAACATTTCTAGTAGCAAATGATATCACTGACAATAAACGTAAACGAGCTTTACTCCTCTATCAAGCTGGCTCAAGAGTGAGGGAAATATTTCGCCAATTATCCGATACAGACGCTGCTGATGCATACCAAACTGCCGTAACCAAACTCACTGCCTACTTCGAGCCCCAAACGAACAGGCTTTATGAAGTCTACAAATTTAGGCAGGCCGTACAACAACCAAATGAGACGTTGGATCAATTTCACGTTCGACTTCGTCATTTGGCACAAACTTGTGAGTTTTCTGATTTTGAAATACAGCTCCAAATCGTAATCGGAGGCAAATCCACAAGTTTGCGTAAACAAGCTCTCAAAGATCCTAAATACACCCTTAAAGATATGTTACTGGACGGCCGCAGAGCGGGAATTAGTACTTTTCAAACGGCAGATATCGAGGGTAAACAGTCAAGGGACAATTTACAAGTTATCAAACAGAAAAAGAGTTTCAGTAAACAACAAACTTCAGCACGAAAATGTAGAAATTGTGGTGGCAATTATCCACACAAATCGAAGCCATGCCCTGCAAAAGGTCAAAACTGTCATCGCTGCGGAAAGCAAAATCACTTCGCTAAGTTCTGTCTGAGCAAACAAGACACCCGCCAGTCTTCATTTACCACGTCTAAATCGAAAATTCACCCGGTGTGCAAGTCAACAGATTCCGACAGCGAATCCAGCTCATCAAACTATTGTTATGCAATAGGGGGTTCAAGTCAAAAACCCTTAGAAACCCGGCTTAAAATCAAAGGACAACGCATCCCCTTCCTAGTGGACACTAGTGCGTCTATCAATATCATTGATAATGCAACTTTTAGTCAACTCAAGGGTATTTCATTACAACCCACAAACATAAAAGCCTATGCCTACAACTCGCAAACGCCCGTGAAAATGAAGGGCAAATTTGAATCATTGGTGGAAACAAAGAAACGTTATGCCGTCGCAAAGTTCTATGTCACGGAAGACAATGGAGGCTGTTTACTTAACGCATCAACGGCCCAAGACCTTGGCTTAATTAGCTTGCATTTAAACCAAGTTCACCCACCAACTGGAAACATACAAAATAAAGATCTGAATGATATCGTTAATCAATATCCAGATGTTTTCAAAGGCCTTGGTAAAATGAAAGGAAAACAAATTGACTTAGTAATCGATTCAAAAGTCAAACCAATCGCACAAAAGTGCAGGAGAATTCCCTTTCATCTTCGAAAGAAAGTCGAGAGCGAGATTTCCAAACTATTAGATCAGGACATAATTGAGCGCGTTCCGGAGAATGAACAAACTGATTGGGTTCACCGGTATAACACGTTCTAAATAGAGATTATCCATATTCTAAAGTTTAGAAGATAGACAATAGCTACACCAGATGATCATCTCTGCCATCTGGTGATTTAGAATTTGGACAAATAACCATGTTCTAATCATCTCACACAATCATAGATCCACACATGTTAGCTGCGGCGCTGTTTTCCCTGGGGCTTTTGAGTTGTCAAGGCGCTTGGCAATTTGTTTGTAGCGAACACTGTAGCACAACCACAACACAAACATCGCTCTTGGGTTAATGGCGCCGGTTCGAAAAAAGAGAAATTATTGCCGAGCACGTATTCCAACAATTTCAGTGAAGGTGGTAAAGTGCAATGAAGCTTCAAAAGTGAGAAAGATTCCACTTACATGCAATCGTCCTGCTCTGACTAGTGCTAAGAAAAGGGAAGCTGAGTGGCCTAATTTACGTCTTGACCAGCAACCACCACCATCAGAAAGCCTTCCTCCTTGTGAACCGCATGGATATGAGAATGAAACAGATATCATTGCTAACAGATGTGCCCAAGAAAATCCACAGGCCACTTCTTATAGCACCAGAAAACGAAGGGAAGAAACTGCATGGGAAAATTCTCGCCAAAAATTACAAGAAGCTTTCGTGTCACAGCAGTTTTTGCCTAACAGCACAATTTGCACTGCATGTGAAGATTTTGGAAGGCGACTGCCAAACATGGCTGTATGCCGCTGCAAAGATTGTGGCTGGAAGCAGGTTTTTTGCCTAAGCTGTGCCACATCGATTCATAGCGACCGCAACCTTTTTCATGTATTGGAGATATGGAAGGTGAGCTTTGCATTTCTTGTTCGCATATTTTTGCATCCTTTGGTATTTACCTATATGATTAGGCAAGACAACAATTTCATCTGTACTTTAAAGCAAATATTTATTTAATATGCATGATTGAATCACACTTCAAATCATCATTTATTCAAGCAGCACAAATCTTCTGTATATTCGTTGTTTCACACAAAGTTGTTTAAGATTTTGTATCACATTGTTTTTAGTTTTAAGATTACTCGTTTTGTATGCACATTATACTGATTGTAGTTTATTTTCATACTTATAGGATGGTGCATTCATCCCCCTGTTTCCCAACACAAAAATTTTAACACCACCAGGTCATGGTTCATGTGGCACCATTTATGACATCAGAGAAATTATATTCTTAGACTTGCAAGGTACTAATAGGTTTTATAGACACTTGTTATATTATAATAAAGTACAACAATTTTCTAAGTGTTACAGAGACTCTTAAAATAGTGCCATGACTTCTCCATCATGCCAAGAAGCATGGAAACAACAAACATCAATAAATTTTGCAAGAATTGTTTAAATTACTTATAAATTGTAGTTAAATGTGGTTAAGCTGTTGAGCAAATGAAATATGCTATTTATGCTAAAGATAGTATTTTGAGCCATGTATCAGTGAGTTTAAATGAAACAACTGTCATAAAATAGTAGTCTTTTTCATATGATTAATCAATTAAAAATGTATGCTTATGTGAGTGCAAAATTATATGAAATACATTACTTATGCACAATTATTTTTAAAAGTTTTAAATGTAACATTATTATTTTGTTTTCAGGGCGACAGCATATTAAAAAAGTGCAGTTTTGCTCATGTCAGTCAGATGCAGAGGCTCTAGTGTCCATGGGATTTTGGCCTGGGACAATAGAAAGATATCCAATTTATGATATCCAAGTTACGATATCCAAACCAAACTAAATAATATATGCATTATATAAAAAACAGGATTCCTCCTCAATCAGTGTGATATAAACATAAAAGTCAATTAATACATTTATATATATATATAAATACATTCAGAAGGCTGATTTGGGGAACATTTTTTCACAAAGGTACTGCCCAATTGCATTTACTGCTGTTGGTTGGAATGGAACTCAAGTTTGCTGCATCAAAAACCAAAATTAATTTTCACCGAGCCAAACAACAATGAAATGAGGGAAGGATTCTTGAAGCCAATACTAGAGATGTAGGCTGTTGTTTCTTCTATTTGACTACAAGCCTTTGTCAAACCAATTCCAACAATAGATATATAATTAGGCTATAAATATCGTCATATTGGAAATGGGGAAAAATATTAATAGCAGCCGTTACTTTTCAATGCCAAAGACCGCATGTTTGCCTCTAATTTCATGTTCGAGAACATTAAGGGAAAATTGAGCTCAATTTAAAATTGGCGCCCATTCTTTACATTTTAATCAGCAATATTATTCGTTGTTAACGTTTTCATTGACAATATCTTTCGGTATTGAATTGGAGAATCCTATTCCTATATTCTCATAATCGTAAATGACCTTTACTCTTTGGACTGATAAACCAGCTACTTTGGATGCTTCGCTTATCTTTTCCGTGTCCAAAGTCGATCTCATGCCATCATTGAAATATTGAACCAAGATTTGTTTTTGGTTGTCTGTCATCAAACAATAATTTTCGCTCCTTTTTGTTCCTGAATTCATTTTCTATAAGAAAGTGTATGGAGGTTTAGAAAGGAGCCAAATAACGACAATTCAAACGCAAAAAAGTTTCGAAAATGATTAGATAAGGCCTAATTTGTACCTAAACAATAATTCGTTTCAAAACATATTATCATCAGGCCTAGAAAAAAAAATACTGCAGTCTACCGTTCCAGAAGACTAAGTCGTAGATTTATATAAAAACGAATGCAAAATAACTTACCTTTCGCATTGAACTTGAACGGCTATCGACAAAACTTTCAACCAAATTTCTGCTGTCAGAAATGTTTCAGTAATTTGTTATAAAAAATTGCCAAGCGCCTTAACAACTCAAAAGCCCCAGGGAAAACAGCGCCGCAGCTAACATGTGTGGAACTATGATTGTGTGAGATGATTAGAACATGGTTATTTGTCAAAATTCTAAATCACCAGATGGCAGAGATGATCATCTGGTGTAGCTATTGTCTATTTTCTAAACTTTAGAATATGGATAATCTCTATTTAGAACGTGTTATACTGGTGTTGGGTTTCTCCTATTGTTTGCGTACCAAAGAAAAATGGGGATATCAGAATATGCATTGATATGAGAGCTGCAAACACAGCAGTTAAAAGAGTTCGTCATCCTATACCAACTGTGATGGATATTTCTATCGATCTCAATGGTGCTACAGTGTTTTCAAAACTTGACTTAGCGCAAGCTTACCACTAGCTTGAACTTAGTCCAAGTAGTCGTCAGATAACTACTTTTACAACTCATATTGGTTTATTTCGATGCAAAAGACTGAATTTTGGAACTTCAAGTGCGAGTGAAATTTTTCAGCACACATTACAGCTTGCCCTTCAAGGACTTAATGGCGTCAAAAACATCGCCGATGACATCATAATTTTTGGAAAAGATGTGAACGAACACAATGAAAACCTAAATGCATGTTTAAGACGATTGAAAGAACTTAACCTTACCTTGAACTTCGAAAAGTGTAAATTTTTAAAAGAGAATCTTGAATTTTTTGGATTTATCTTTTCTAAAGAAGGAAAGCGCCCTGACCCGAAGAAAATAGCAGCGTTTGTAAATGCAGCCACGCCCACTACTTCAACGGAGGTACGCAGTCTATTGGGTATGTCAAACTATTGCTCTCAATTTATACCCGATTATGCAACGATTACAGAGCCTTTACGCAATCTAACAAAGAAAAACGCTCAGTTTAATTGGACAGAACGTTGTGAAGAGGCTTTCAACACGTTAAAAGATGTTCTCACGTCGAGTCCTGTCGTCAGCTACTTTGACATCGAGAAGGAAACTACAGTTATTGTTGACGCGAGTCCAGTCGGACTATCAGCCATTTTGTGCCAACGAAAGCCTGGAAGTGCGCAAGAAAACATTGTCGCTTTTGCAAGTAGATCATTATCACCCGTCGAGCTACGCTACTCGCAAACAGAAAAGGAGGCACTCGCCATAGTATGGGGGATTGAACACTATCATTTATATCTATTTGGTTCCAAATTCACGTTAGTTACCGACCATAAACCGTTGGAAATTATCTATGCAAACCCTTGCTCCAAACCACCAGCGCGTATCGAACGCTGGATGCTGCGCTTACAACAATACGACTTTGAAGTTGTGTATAAATCAGGGATTGTAAACCCTGCCGATTATCTCTCGCGTCATCCAACTTCAGCTGAATACAAGAAGCAAAATATAGCTGATGAATACGTCAATTTCGTCACCCAAGAAGCTGTTTTTCCTGCTCTTTCTTTGGGTGAAATCAAGGCTGCCACTGATAAAGATACAACATTGCGGTGTCTACGAGCAGCTATCAGGAGTAATTGTTGGAACGGTGATATCTTACAACCATTTCGCGCAATAAAACATGAGATATCCGTTGATCTCACCAACAACATTCTGCTGAGGGGAACTAGAATCATTATACCTGAGTCACTTCAAAGACACGTCATCAAAATCGCCCATGAAGGACATCAAGGTACAGCTAAAACCAAAGCACTTCTTCGCGGGTACGTGTGGTTCCCTAAGCTCGAAAACTTAGTTAATGAAGAGATAGCCGACTGTTTAGCATGCCAAGCTACAGGTGCTCCAAATGCACAAGAACCACTCAAGTCACCACCTTTGCCCGAAAGACCATGGCAAGAACTTAAAGTTGATTTTTATGGACCATTGCCAACAGGACAGTATCTGTTTGTCGTTATTGATACATATTCGCGATTTCCAGAGGTCGATATTGTTCCGTCAACATCAGCAAGTGCAATCATTCCAAAGCTGGATGCTATTTTTGCACGTCATGGTATGCCTGATAAATTGAAGTCTGATAACGGCCCACCATTTTTCGGAAATGAATTTCACCGGTACATGAAAGCATTAGGTATACGTCACACAACATCTACGCCTTTATGGCCACAAGGAAACTCTGAAGTGGAATCTTTCATGAAACCCCTTGGAAAGTCGATTTGCACCGCCATTCTTGAAAAACGACAATGGCAACAAGAGCTTCACAAATTCCTTCTGAATTACAGAATCACACCACATACCACAACGAAAGTTCCGCCGGCACAGTTATTATACAATCGACCTGTTAAAGGAAAGCTGCCCATGCTACCAAGAAAGCACAAGAACATAAGCAGACATCGTGAAGCGAGGGAGAATGATCAGCTAAGAAAGGAAAATGCGATGAACTATGCTAATAAACGCAGAAACACGAAAGGATGCGATATTAAAGTAGGTGACCTGGTTATCTGTATGCAACGGAAAACGAACAAGTTCTTATCTAGATTTAACGTGCAACCTTACAAAGTCGTTCGTGTTCATGGATCAAAGGTTGTTGCTAGACACGGAGATCATTTCATTTCCCGCAACTCTTCATTCTTCAAAAAGGTCCAACAAAGACTTGACGGTAACATTGCTGCTGCTGCTGCTGATGATGATAATGTCGAATATCACAAAAGAGCCACAGAAGAAATTCCTGTTCGTCGATCTGCACGCAGTCGTATACAGACACAGTTTTATGGAGATCCAATAAACTCCCGATTAATACGTTGAAGGATTTTGTTTTAATTTTTTTTATTAAGAAAAGAGTAAATGTAATGTTTTGTTCAGCGAAAGGACGCTAGGGCCCAGACCCTAGATATATTGATATGTTTTGGAGTTATAAAAGGTTACGTTCGAAGCACGCCGTAGTTTGAATCATCTACAATCTGCCTATTAGGCCACAGTAAACATAAATATAACACATACCAAAGGAAATGCCGCCATTCCTGGTTCTAGAACATGGAGACATTCTAATTTATTGCTTTGCGTACATATAAAGTTTACTTACGTTTTGACGGCTTGTCAATAAATTGCGCGTACTTAAGATATTAGGTTTGCTGTGTTCATTAAAGATACCTCCATTCTAATAGTAATTACTGTGCTAGCCTACTATGCTAAGAAAACCACTTCAATATTTTACGGTCAATAACAGTTTTTCACAATAAAAATCAGACTCATTTCTATATTCATGGAAAGCATTCCTCCCCCTTACTATAATGCGCAGTCTTCTGTTCGATGTTTAAAACCTTTGGCTTTTATGTATAATTGTTCATGGCATGAAATGTTATGGCTTCGTGTTCTTGAAAAGAAAGGAGTGCATCATCAAAAACATAGACAGTCCTAGGTCGTGGTTCGTGGGTCGTGGGTCGTGGGTCCTAGGTCGTGGGTCGTGGGTCGTGTATCGTGGATCTCGTGACCTTGGTTCTGGTTGCTGGCTCCTGAGTCCCCAGTCCTGGGTCCAGCCATAAGGTACCTGTTCCTTTTTTTCCGGTATGCCATTATTTGAATTTAGCAAATTGGCAGTCAATATCCGGTGAGAAATGACAGCCGACTTTAGCGATCAATCATATCGCGCTTTATTTTTTTAAGTACAAGTCAATAGAAAGCAAAAACGCTCAAGCTTTTTAATACGTTGCAAAATTAATAAACTGAGTTTTATTCCATTTTGCATGTTTCTTAGTTATCTCCAGATCTCAATGTTTATAAACAATTCAGACTTTAAACAAGTCAATTGAAGCTTTATTTGATTTGAATTGAAATGGAAATGTAAAGGAAACCTAATTGAAATGGAAATTGGTTCGCAGCCTTTTCATTTTTCGCATCGTAATTTCAGAGGATTGCAACTAAAAGGACAAGAAAAGCACAAAGACAAAAAAGTATATTCTTATTGAAAAGACGGAAAATATCGTAGACAAAGATGCTACGAGAATATGGAGTGGTAAGTCGTTGTCTGTCGCTGGTTCCAAACCATCCAGGGAACCCGTACACTACAATTGCTGGAGCCATTATGATTATATTTGCCTTTTTCAATATCCTGTCAAACTCCCTTTTGATTTTCGCATTGTACAAATCGAAGCAGCTACAGACATTTTCAAATAAATTTATTCTCATAATGACAGTGTCAGATTTGTGCTTGGGAATCTTTGCACAGCCTGTACTGGGAGCATTCTGGATATCAAGTAGACAAAGAAACTGCCTTGAGCTTAAATCTGTTGAATTTACGGTGACTTTTTTGGGATACATTTCATTCTTTATGATAATCACAATTTCAATAGATCGGTACCTTCACGTCGCAAAACCGATTCGATATCAGACAATGATGAACAATAGTCGGATGACCCTATTGGTTGTATCTTGTTTTATTAGTGGACTTGTTGTTGCCACAATTAGCGTAGTATGGGACTCCTTCTACCGTCAGTTGACCATCGTGATTTTTAACTTTATGCTTATGACTGTTTTTCTCATTCTGAATACAAAAACATTAAAAACTCTTGAGAGACACTACAAAAATGCAGTCTTTCGATTTCAACCTGGTAATCGAAAGGAAGTGCTCAATTTTCGAACAGAACGTCTAGCTGCGGTGAAAACAGTTCGTTTGGTTTTGGGATTATTTCTTGTCTGTTACACCCCTTACAACATTTGTTCAGTTTTCTGGGCGTATCATGAATTCAAAAGAGATTCTGCAGACGGAGTTCTGCTGGACACAATTTACAAATGGAGTTTTGTAATTGCGAATAGTGTCAGTTTTCTTAACTCATTGATTTTTATACGTGGAAATACAAAATGTCGCAAAGTTGTAAAATCGCTTTTATGTAAGAGTAGCGAAGCTCCTGAGTGAAATACAATATCTAAATTCATAGACATGGACACTGGAGCTGGGAGGATTGCAGCTTCGCTAATCAGGGCAAGCTGATCACATTTCAGGCTCCTTTCGGCGGTTCTATCTCAATAAACGAGAGTAGTCAGGCAAAATCCAAACTAACCCTCCCTGAATGTCTAGCATCCGCTAGGCTCATTATTATATTGACGACTATTTCAAAGGTATGCTAGAGAATCATATCAACATTTTTAACGAGCAACTAGCTGCATTGAAAAGACTTTGTTTGGTAACGGAACTACATCGTGTTTACTACTGTCCATTCAACAATGCATACCTCGTCTTGTGTCATGATTGCCTTCTTTGAGTGGAGTGCCGTAGTAATGTTTGCAAGCAGTTTTTTGCATTCTCTGATCAAGTTTTATGGAAATATAGAGTTTTACAGAGTAATGTCATCCATTTCCAGCGCTGTTTGTGAGAAAAGTAATGGACGACATTGGATATCGCTTTTTCATTTATATGTTAATGATTATTTCAAAGATTTGTCAGAACATCAACTTTCCAATATACAAATATAACGAGCCCCGAATATATCGAACTTCCCGGTATAACAAACAAAATGTTTGGTCCCTTCGACTCTGTTTAAGAAACTCATTAAAAATTCTCGCGGTATAACGAAACCCCGGACATAATAGAAAGGGAATTTTTGTAAGCAATCTATCAAACAGGGTAACTGGTATTTTTTCTTTTAATATATGATCCTGGTGGGTCTTTGGCTCAAATATTTCTTATAGAAAATAGTTCGATTGTCTCCAGAAAGTAATCCTGAGCCATTCTGAGATTTAGCACTTGTCAAAATAATGAGAAATAAGTGATAAAAGACTACTCGTTTTTACTCGTTTGATGACGTCTTTTTTGCAATATTTTAAGAGGTCATATCTTGACAGGTTTATTTAACATCATAGGTTTTTCATAATTTTTTGTTCAATTTTGAATGTTCTAAAGATTAAGATTAGATGAACAAAATTTTGGATGACCGGGAGCAACAAAATGATTGATCACGTGACCACCAGCCCCCTAATTTTAGGGCCCCTGTCAGATTTTGAGTCATAGACCCACCAAGATCACATATGAAAATAAAAAATCGCGGTTTCCCTGCTTGCTAGGTTGCTCACAAAATTTCCCTTTCTTTGTTATGTGATTTCTAACTTCAAAAGAATGGAACTGGCTTTCTTATTATTGAATGCTAGCAATGATGAAAGTATTCAAAAGTGATTTTGTCCTTAACACTAACGGCTTTTTAACATTTTCCGCGTCATAAAAAGATTCCTTATACAAAGCCTACTTGTTTGAAACAGTATATAATATGATATCGCAAGTGCCGTTTAGAATAGCCAGTAAGTAAAACGGTTTGCTATCAGTAATATTCTATACAGTTCTGTTTGCTTCGAAAAAATATAGAAGTTTGAAACTGAAAGACGTTCTTCATTGTAACTTTGTAAATAAATATCTTTTATAGACTGCAGACTTATTTGGTAGTTCCTTTAGTAGATCTTTGTAAACTGTACTGTTTTCATGGCAACAAGATAACACAGCTGCTTGTAAGGTATACACAGTGTGAACATCCAGCTTTTGTAAACATTCAAGGATTTGGTGCTAGTATATTAATCATTTCAGACTGAAACATTGTGTAGTCTTCTGTGCGATGTTTAAAACCTTTTGATTTCATGTATAAATGTTCATGACATGTAATGTTATGGTTTCGTGTTCTTGAAAAGAAAGGAGTGCATTATCAAAAACATAGACAGTCCTAGGTCGTGGTTCGTGGTTCGTGGGTCCTAGGTCGTGGGTCTTGGGTCGTGGATCTTGTGACCTTGGTCCTGGTTGCTGGCTCCATAGTCCTCGGTCCAGGGTCCAGCCTTAAGGTACCTGGTCCTTGTTTTCCGGTATGCCATTATTTGAATTTACAAAATTGGCAATCAATATCCGGTCAGAAATGACAGCCGACTTTAGCGATCAATCATATCGCGCTTTATTTTTTTAAGTACAAGTCAATAGAAAGCAAAAACGCTCAAGCTTTCTAATACGTTGCAAAATTAATAAACTGATTTTTATTCCATTTTGCATGTTTCTTAGTTATCTTCAGATTTCAATGTTTATAAACAATTAAGACTTTAAACAAGTCATTAAAGAAGTCAATTGAAGCTTTATTTGATTTAAATTGAAATGGAAATGTAAAGGAAATCTAATTGAAATGGTATATGGTTCGCAGCATTTTCATTTTTCGCATCGGAATATCAGAGGATTGAAACTAAAAGGACAAGAGAAGCATCAAGACAAAAAAGTATATTTTTATTGAAAAGACGGAAAATATCGTAGACAAAGATGCTACGAGAATATGGAGTGGTAAGTCGTTGTCTGTCGCTGGTTCCAAACAATCCAGGGAACCCGTACACTACAATTGCTGGAGCCATTATGATTATATTTGCCTTTTTCAATATCCTGTCAAACTCCCTTTTGATTTTCGCATTGCAAAAATCGAAGCAGCTACGGACATTTTCAAATAAACTTATTCTCATGATGACAGTGTCAGACTTGTGTTTGGGAATTCTTACACAGCCTGTACTGGGAGCATTCTGGATATCAAGTAGACAAAGAAACTGCCTTGAGCTCAAATCAGTTGAATTTACGGTGATTTTTTTGGGATATATTCCGGTCTTAATGATACTTCTCATCTCGGTTGATCGGTACCTTCACATTACAAAGCCGATTCGATATCAGGCGATGATGAACACTAATCGCATGATCCTATTGGTTGTA